>JBBPOB010000825.1:0-12798 GCA_038091275.1 Tylopilus subfusipes | reverse complement strand
GATATATCGTCAGCAAGGTTCGGCGCATGTAGGCAAACGGTTGCTGGCCAGCGCTCTGCAGGAGCGACAGCGTCGGCTCGCAGAAGGCTCAGATGAGGGTCGTTGATGCACAGTGGGCTACACTCGTGGCACGCATGCGGGAGTCGGGGCAGCTGGATAACTCTATTGCGGTCTGTCACGTGTCTGGATCCATCGGATCCATCGGCCACTTTCCAAAACGTGAATCGGCATTTGACGTCCCACCGATCTGGCCTGCTATCTCCCTCTCGCTCCGTCATGGCACGGCTGGCGAAGCCACCCTTCAACGATTCGTTCACTACTTTCTCCGGATCGCCAGAGTTTGTGACTGTCGACCCTGAATCCAGGCGCGTTCCCCTCGGCGCGTTGATAGACAGGATGAGCCTCGAACACGAATTTCAATACCGTCTTCCTCAAGCTGATTCTTCCCCTCACCGTCAAGCACAACGTCCGCGGGGCCGTCGACGATGACTGGTTGACCGATGAGGGTGACTCGGAGGAGATGAGGGATGACAATCAAATCATTAGATTTAATGGATCTTCGGCACAACATTTTTGGACTCATTGCGCTCCGCATGAACAAAGGAAGGCGACTCGGAGTTCCTTTCCACCATCGGGACCCTCAATCACCGCACCGGCCTAACACCCAATTGTGCTGAGTATGATATATAGCGCTGAGCCTGGTCGAGAGCGCTTGATATTGCACAAGAATGGCCCACGACCATGCTTCTGGCCATTATCCCGAGCTCAACGACGGATCCGGAGCTAAATGGATCAAGAACTTGACCCAAAGCCGGCTGGGGACGTTCCTCAGCTGTCATTTCCAGGACGTCAACCTCTCCTGCGTGCTCTACATACACAGACTCGATGGTCCCAAATACGTGGATCTGGAGGTCTGGAACGCCCCCGCACAGACGGCCGTGGACGGGAAGCACGCATATATGCTGCTCGAGACCCAAGAAAACAGGATGCTTGCTCAGCCAGCGGTTTCATCCGCCGAACATGGACCCGTATCCGGTAAGTCTACTCTCGCTCAACGAGTCTCGATCTGATGATGTCTCTCCAACATTCACCAATAACTCAGACCACGTCATCCTGTGGAGTCGAAGTCTGCGGATCACGATCTCGCAGGGATGCATCACCAGCTTGTATGATGTCAAGCTCAAACGAGAGCTCATCTCGAAAGGCAGTACTGGAGGACTAGTGATCTTTGAGGATCGACCCAACTATTGGGATGCATGGGGTTCGTTCCGAAGTCTTCAATACTCATCTTTGACATCTTTTTTTTTTTTCGCAGACGTCGAGATCCACCATCTGGAGAAGCCGACACCCCTTGCGTTTTCCAGTTTTCGTGTTATTGCCGAAGGACCCCTCAGGGCCGCTGTGCAAACGCAGGTCAAGTATGGAAAGAGCACGATTGATGTCACCGTACGTATGGAACACTTGGCGTGTCCATTGATTGGCGTTTAATAGATCTCTCTGGATGCGTTCTCAAGTAAGCCAGCCGTAATCAAGAGTTCTGGATTCTGAATGATCTCCATGCTGTAGCCACTATCAAGGAGAATTCGCGACCACTGTTTACTTTCGACGCCGTGGTGGATTGGCACGGAAGGCATAAAATCTTGAAATGTGAGTCCTTGACTACCGTGTTCTCTGGTCCTCGATAATCGGTCATGATAGTCGAGTTGCCACTTGACATCAACAATACGGTTGCTACATACGAATGCCAGTTCGGTTGGGTCCAACGACCGACGGGCAAGAATACCAATCTCGATGCAGCCAAATTCGAAGTCTGGTCACAAAGTATGGCACAGTCGTTCAGCTTCCACGTTGCTACTTCTAATTCTCTCGCACAGTACGCCGACTTTAGTGAATACGGATATGGTGTCGCACTCTTATCTGAGTCCAAGTATGGATATTCATGTTGCGGAAACGTGCTTCGCCTTTCTCTCTTGAGAGCAGCCACGGCTCCCGATGCAGAGCAGGATCAAGGCACGCGGTGTTTCCCGTCTTGATCCCATGGGAAGTTACTCACTCATCCCTTCATGGACGTGCAGGTAAACATGAATTTTCGTGGGCAGTCATGCCACACGTCGGTTCATTCTTGGAGTCCGACGTGCCAGAGGCCGCGTATATTTTTAACTCTCCACTGCATCGTAAGTAAAAAGTTCAAGAGTCCTGCCGAGGTTTGATTAGGAAGCTGACGCACCCATGTGTACACAGTGAGAGCCGTACCTCAAGATGCCCAGGTTTATCCACCGATCGTTTCGAAATCACCATTCTGGCTGGAGGGTTCCCCCAACGTCTTCCTCGAAACGATAAAGCGAGGCGAGGACGACAACTTCGAGTCCAAGGGTGCGAGCAAGACGGTCATCCTGAGATTGTACGAAGCCTATGGTGGACACGGACGCGTCCGACTCCGGATCTCACCGTCCGTCCGCGTGACAGAGGCTTACTTGACGAACCTCCTCGAGGATCACAAGGAGACGCTCCCGATCGTGGCTGACGTGAACGTGGGTCACGATGATCATACCACCGCCAGCACGTCGAGGTTCTGGTTGGATTTGGATTTTCGTGGATTCGAGGTCAAGACCGTGAAGTTGGTCGTTGCCGACGGGAATGGGCTGGCCAGCGTCGAATCGGATGAGAGTGCCAGGTGCGATGTCCGTGTGTGTTGTTCCTCGGGGGGGGGGGGGTCCTGAAAGGAGGTATTCATATACCCTTTAGGTCGTCGAGCCGTGATAGCTGGGTGAGCGTCCGGAAAGAATGAGCGAGGAACCTGCCGTATAATTCTGACGAAGTCCGACATTGTTGTACCAACACTAAGCGCGTGAGTAAAGGAAAAGGAAACTGTCTGTAGAGTTGTATGAGTACAAATTGAGTACAAATGTTGCACTGCCACCTCGACGTCAACTACGGATCACTAGCACTAGTGCACTAGTGTTGCTAAGACCGCGTAGCGGTCGACCAGCCGAGTTCCACTCGTGGAGCACCACATGAGCGCCTGCAAAGGAAGCTCACGAAGCGGTTCAAGTTTCAGTGGTCTCCGGCCATCAACTTGTTTCCGAAGGTGCCATCCTTCAAGCTGAAACGCCACTTCTGTCACCACTGAAGTACTGACTCACCAGTCAAGCTGGTAAACCGGGACTTAATTATTCGCCAAGTTGGACGGCGTTTGATCGTTTAGAATCGGATCGCCCCAAATGGTATGGCATTCTGCCCTAGACCCCGAGTATCATAAATGGGGACCGTCGCCGGTTTTAAAACCTCTCTTGAGCCTCAGATCTCAGACTCGGTCACCGGAGTATCCTGTTACAACGTTTAAACTGAAACTGATACAGCCTGGTTCAAAATGACCCTTATCCATACCTCCATGGAAGAGATCCCAAAGGTGAGAATGAACTGCTTGCTTTCATCGGGTGTACAGTCACAGACCATAACCATGGCGGCGGAACACAGATCAGGGACACGCTTCGAGCGACGTTCAGGTCAGGCGTCACCCGCCCGCTCGCATGGCGAAAACACCAACTCTATCAAGTCGCTCGGTTGGCGCAAAAGGAAGCCGAAGCGATCTGCGAGACGCTCGCCAAGGATTTCTCGAAACCGAGAGTGGAAGTGCTCGTGACCGAGGTCGGCACCATCGTTGAACGCGCGACCAAGAGCGCAGAGCAATTGGACGAGTGGGCGGCGCCTGAGCACCCCGAAGTACCAGATTGGCAAAAGGGATGGAAGCCGACGTGAGTCCCATGCTTTTGCGTTTCCTATTTCCCTTTCCGGAGCCATCGGCGATCTCACACGTGCAATCGTTCGAATCCCATAGTGTCCTCAAGACACCCAAGGGCACCGTGCTCATCATATCGTACGTTTTGGCATTCATCATTCGAAGAGGATACGATTCCACTGATTCTGCTTTTGTTGCGGGACACAGACCATGGAATTATCCCTTCGTCCTTACATTTCAACCCCTCATTGGAGCTATTGCGGCTGGTTGCTGTGCGGTGGTCAAACCGTCGGAGGCCTCACCCCACTTCTCCCAACTGCTTGCGGATCTACTTCCCAAGTACCTCGACCCTTCCGCCTATCGGGTCGTGAACGGTGCCGTGCAGGAGGGAACCAAGCTTCTCGAACTCCAATGGGACCACATTTTCTATACGGGAAATGGCCGTGTCGCTCGTATCATCGCTTCCGCGGCTGCCAAGCACCTCACTCCGATTTCACTTGAACTCGGTGGGAAGAGTCCCGTGTTCGTGGACTCTGCTTATGATATGGACCTTGCGGCTAAGCGTATCCTATGGGGAAAAACGAACAACGCCGGACAGGTGAGACGCCACGCTGTCATCGGCTATCTATCTTTTGAGGGGCGTCATATGGCGATATCTGACTGCTGACGTATCAGATTTGCGTCTCACCGGATTACGTTCTCGTGCCCTTCACGAAACAAGAAGAATTCGTCCAAAGCCTAAAGAAAGCATACAAGTCATTCTACCCGGATGGGGCGCTCAGTTCTCCGCACTATGGTGGCATCGTGAACGAATTGCACTTCAACCGGCTGGGCTCTCTACTTGATCGTACGAAGGGCGAGAAAGTAAACGATGTCTTTGAGGGACGGAAGGACGCCGCAAGGAGGCGAATCGAACCCACCGTGGTTAAGAACGTGCAGGGGGGAGATTCCCTGATGGAAGAGTATGTGTTGATGCAGTTTTTACGATTCGTGTGGGCTCACCATCCACAGAGAGCTCTTTGGCCCTATTCTGCCTATCATCCCTGTCGATGGGTTAGATGAAGCCCTTACGTTTATTAATACTCGGTACGTTGACCTTTGTGCATATGACCGTCATTCCCGGTCATGCTGACGAACCAAAAGACCACACCCCCTTGTGTTGTATGCTTTCACGGAGGACCCGGTTGTAAGACAGAGGCGTACGTTCAAGTTGTTCTTACCCTCTTATTTTTGCATGTTTCGTCTCACGCGGCGGTTCATAGTTATCGACGAGACCCAAAGTGGTGGACTCGTGTTCAATGACACGTTCCAACAACTTAGCGGTACGTCAAATACCTACCTCTTTGTTCCTGGCGCGGTATGACGTCATGGTTGCAATGACTGCTCCACGGCGCTGATATGCCACCCACTGCGGAACACGATCCTGATGCGGTTATTGCAGTAAATGAACTGCCATTCGCCGGCGTTGGGGAGTCGGGATGTAAGCACCTGATATAGCTTGACCTTGATGCCAGATGCTCAGCTAACGCTGCTTTAGATGGAAACCAGGTTATGAAGTACACCTACGACACGTTCACACAGCTCAGAAGCTCCATCGATATGCCAAAAGAGTGCGTCATAGATTGCTTCTCCCGTTCCTGAGCAGTGCTTCTCGGTTGGCTAACCCGGCTTGCCTTTCCACTCCACTTCAGGGCGGAGCCGTTCCTGCAGCTGAGGTACCCACCTCATGGGCCGGAAGCGGTCCAAGTACTCACCGGCACGGTGCATCTGCCTATACCTCATAAATAACGAACGGTCAGTGTGGAATTACGAGGGCGCGGATGAAAGAACAGCATTCCAAGGTTGAAATCTAAGATTCCATGTTCGTGCACATGTATCGAAGTCCTGTATGTTTGTAGTTGCATAAGTGGCGTTGGCACTGTCGACGCGTAGTATAGCTGCCCGTGTACTTTATCCGTCCCCTTTTTCTGTTGCACAGCCGGCATGACAGTCACAGCGTTCGGCTTGACTTGACTCCAACTTCGTTCCATAGGTGTTGGTAATGAAAGACTCCTCGAACTTTGTGATTAGTAATCAGGTATGTGAAACATTGCCTCCAGCGGCGATTCCAAGAATTCCAAGTCCGAGGGTTTCACTATTCCGTTGCACTGGAATATTGAATCCCTTATCTAGTTCCGCGAGGAGGTGATGCTGACATGACATTTAGCGAATTGAAAGGATCGGACTAACTTTCCAAGAAACTGAATGAACGATGCGATTCTGGGGTTACGGGTACAACAAGGTCCAGTGTACAATTTCCATCAGACGATGGGGCCCGGGGGGACGACCATGCGGTAAGATTGCTTGGTCTGTTGGTCACAACTATCATGATCGACTGGGTGAGTCTTGGATTTGCGGCGGCTGTCATTGTCGAACTCACGGACTCAGCTAAAATAACCGAACAGGCCGATGCCGCATCAGAAAAAAAAAAGTGGGGCTCCACCCAACAACGGGGGTCTCCGACTGTGAACGATGACGGCATGCATCTGCCATCACAGCGTGACCCCTCCCGGAGGTATTTAAGGTTGGCTCATACCGCCGCTTATCGTACGACCTATCATCCAACCTCTGTCCTTCCGTGCACTGCCGTCTGACCATAACGACGATGTCGAGCGCACCAGAGATCAAACAGGATGGGCAGGTAGCTCAGACCGAGCCACATCATCATCATCCGAAGCTCGACGCACGGACGAGAACTATCGCGTGAGTAGTGGTCGTATCTTGTTACATCGTTGCCCGCCGACCTTGCTTCCATATAGCAATGTAGATGCCAAGCTGGCCAACCCGTTGCGGGGCATTCCGCGCGACCAGCTCATGTCCGACGTCGAGGTCTTTGCCAAGGAGCGCGGACTCACGCACGTTCTCTCCGATTTGCAAAAGGGCGCTCTTCTCGCACAAGATCCAGATGGTACGTTTCACGAACTCGCTCTCGTTGCGCATTAGACTCACTCGTTTCCCATAGCGTACAATCGCCTGAGCGACTTCTCCGAGGAAGATCGGCATGTACTCAGTGACGAGGTGAACCACAAGTGGAAACAAACAAGAACGCTCTACTATGTCCGTGTGGCTTACGTACCATTGCGTAATACTAAATTCCCACTCCAGATGGTTGTCATGTCCTCCCTAGCCGCTGCTGTACAGGGCATGGACGAGGCTGTGATTAATGGCGCACAGATTCTTTATCCCAAACAATTTGGAATCGGTGATCCAAATAGCAGTGAGCACCCCAGTTCCATATCTGATGCCTCCTAGTCACACCGGGAAATTGATCAGAAAGAGACGGATGGCTAATTGGGGTTGTGAATTCTGCTCCATATTTGTACGTTATCGGTTTGACTATTGCGCCAACGTTATCTAAGCCTGCATATAGGTGCTGCGCGACCATCTCTTGCTGGCTGGCTGACCCTCTCAATCAATGGCTCGGCCGCAAGAAGACCATTTTCCTCACTTGCATGATATCCTTTCTCACTTGCATCTGGTCCGGTCTTACCAATAGTTGGTGGCATCTTTTCATTGCCCGGTTTTTCCTCGGATTTGGCATTGGCCCTAAATCAGCGACCGTCCCCGTGTACGCCGCAGAATGTTCCCCGGCTCCAATTCGTGGAGCTCTGGTCATGATGTGGCAGATGTGGACCGCATTCGGTATCTGCATCGGTGACCTTGTCGACCTGGTGTTTTATTTCATCCCCGACACGCCTGGCGTCAAGGGCTTGAACTGGAGGTTGATGCTTGGTTCCGCGGGCATCCCAGGCTTGATCGTCTGTTTTCAGGTTTTGTTTGCGCCAGAATCGCCCCGTTGGCTCATCAGCAAGGGTCGCTATGAAGACGCCTTTAACGAACTGTGCCGTCTCCGTTTCTCTCGAGTACAAGCCGCAAGAGACCTCTATTATATCCATGTCTTGTTAGAAGCTGAGAACGAGATAAAGAGGGGGAGGAACCGTGTCATTGAGATGTTCACCATCCCGCGGAATCGCAATGCAGCGCTCGCAAGTTGGATCGTCATGTTCGGGCAGCAATTCTGTGGTGTCAACGTCATTGGTAAGTGTGCCTGTTTGCAGAGGTGTCTTCCCGCTTAACGAATGAGGATAGCCTACTACTCTTCAAACATCTTCCTTCAGTCCGGTTTCAGCCAAGTTGCAGCCCTGGCTTCGTCCTTAGGTTTTGGTGCATTGAATTGGCTATTCGCGCTCCCCGCCGTGTTTACTGTGAGTATGCCTACAAGTGCTTCTATTCCGATCATTTCCGATGATTACAACGATGAGAATAGATTGACACCTTTGGTCGCCGCAATCTCCTGCTATTCACATTCCCATGCATGGCAATCTGTTTGCTCATAACCGGTTTTTCCTTCTGGGACGGGTTTGAGCAAGGTCGTGTTGCCGGAGTCTCCATTGGGATATGTAAGTTTCACATTTGAAGGGTGTTTGTTCCTTCTGACGATTCCGCGCCAGACCTCTTTGCGATCTTCTATTCACCAGGAGAAGGCCCTGTTCCGTTTACCTACTCCGCTGAAGCATTCCCACTCTATATCCGTGACATCGGGATGTCATTTGCTACGGCGACGACCTGGTTCTGGAACTTTGTGCTCTCCATCACATGGCCATCGCTCGTCCTTGCCTTTAAACCACAGGGTGCCTTTGGGTGGTATGCCGCCTGGTGTTGTATCCTCTGGGTCCTCATCCTCTTGTTCGTTCGAGAGACCAAGGGCAGGACACTCGAAGAATTGGATCAAGTCTTTGCGGTCCCTCTGACCGTCCACGCTGCCTACGGACTTCGGCAAATTCCGTACGGGTTCAAGAAGTTTGTGTTGTTCCAGAACCCTACCCCGGAGGAATTGTATCTTTTCGAGTCGGACAGCGAGGAAAGCAGCGGCGTCGATGCGCAGGGGAAGAAAGAGCTTCAAGCCGACGTGGAGAAGAGGCAAAAGTAAAGTCCTTCTTCCCTGATTGCCGCATCGTCCATGTCGTGTCCCTGTTACTCTTTACGATCTTTTTTGTGCTCTTCTTCGTATACGACACGCCCGTGCGTTTTGTATCTACATATGTTCAACCGCCTTGTAATCTGTCGATGATATTACGATTCTTTTTATTGTCTTCACCGTGCTGTGTGTTTTGGGGTCGATGCATCGGGGACTTCCAAAGGCATCTTGTTTCAGATGCACGACCCGACATGGAGCGAGCACCGCCGTCGACGGTGCGCGCAGCACCATCCGACCATAGGCATATGTGTATTTCCAATGGGATCTCTCGTCGGCTGGAAGCTGATCGAACCGCTCGTTCTTATCTGCGCGATACCTGTGGCAGCCTGAACTTCCGAGATTCGTGTTTGGAAACGGTCGTTGGCTCAGGCTATCGTTTACACCTGTCAACATGCATGTAGCACGAATGACGACACCATTTTGGGTACGAGCATTGTCCTGGTGTCGATGGCAAGGGTGATGCGGTTGTACGTGATATAGTACTGCGGTCTTACTACGCTGTCAACTCTTCTGCCCGCTTGATCCAAGCGTCGTGCCGTGCTACAAGCTCTTTCACGATTTCCTCTTCAATCTCCTTGTGTGGCACAGAAGGTGAAGAGTCGATTTCAATCCACATCTCTCGGTACTCCGGCCCGTCCGGAAGAGCCTTCGCGGTAGGCAGGGTCGATCTCGGGGATACCAACACCACACGATACTTTCGATGGTGCAGGTCATTTCCAATTACGACCTGGTGTCCGTATCGCTCAAGCGCCTGGCGCGCCTTGGGTATGAGCAGCGCTTGGTCGGTCTCGAGCTGATCAATTCGATATGTCAGCAAACGAAATGGGAACGAGTCTGCGCCGCCGCTTGCACGTACCTTGAACGAGACCACAAATCCAGCAGGCACCCACTCGGAGACCAGCGGTTTCAGAACTTTGGGCACTTGATCCATCTCTATGTGCAAGCTACCCTTTCCTGACTGTATCTTGTGTTCCGACTAAACAAACGACCAACCACGCCTGTCGTGTTGGTGAAACCTCGAAACGTATGCAGCATCGCACTGACCATTTTTTGCCTAGGTAAGAAAAAGTCGCTGACAGCGGCGGCGAGGTAATACATGGCCTTTGGTCCCAGCTTGCTCATTTCTTTGCTTATCGCGCGCAGCAGATAGAGGTAGTCGTTCACCGTGACGAAGGTGAGGGTATGCAGAGTTCCCTCGGTTTGCACAGCTTTGTAGGTCCGCAGGACGGACAACAAAGCTGCTCGTTCGGACGTCTTCACTGTAATGTGTGGCTGGGCTGCACTGGGCGGGGGGTCGTTTGAGTATGGGTATGCGGAATCGATCGTAGAGGAAGAAGGTAACGCGGCGTCTATCTCGAGGAAGTCGAGAAAAGGATGAGTTGAATGGGAGTAGTTCCGGCTGAATGGCTGAAGACTGAATTGCCGATGCATGAAGATGACTGCATATCCTTGATTCAAAAAGTATTCGGCAGAAGTTGCCCCTCGTGTGCCTGAAGAGAGAAAAAATTACGAAGTCCATTCACCAACGACGGAGTTGGGACAACGCACCTGCACTGAAGTTGTCGAGAAATCGGACACTGAAGATCTAAATGAGTAATGATCATCTCGTCACCTGAGGCTCGGGCTCACACGTTGAGCTCTAATGGAACGGTCGTACCCCCACTCTGTAGTCATTCTATAAGATCAATGCATGGACCTGACGAAGCGGGGGTAATTCACCGTCACGAGCACGACTTTCCTTCCTTTCTCTATCTGTCTATCGATGAAGCGGGATACGCCTTGGATATCAGCTTGGAGTGTAGGCGGCGCTGGTTGGGTCGCAAAATAAGACTCTGCGGAGAACGTCGTGGCATCAGATCTAGACCGGGTTGTGTCGGGCATGATATTCTTTATTCTTGGGCTTGACACAAGAAAACCTGGAGAAGTGCGCAGCCAGAGACGCTCGGGCCGGGGGGCCGAGGTCTCCCGGAGCCGGAGGCGTGCCTGCCCTAAATTCTGCATGGCTAGAACTTTTCGTGTTCGAAGCTTGCTGCTTGCAACTCTGATAGTTGTTCGTGCAGGTAAGAGTTCAGCATCGATTTATTACCCTAGACCTTCCGGAGGACGAGACCACCATTTATTCAGTTATCCCTGTCTTAACATTTCATGTCGAGACCGTAGTGTTCAATCTGACTTTGCTGCTTCTTTCTGGTATCCCCGTGAGTGACTGCGTACTCATCGTGTCATCTTACAGGAACACGCCATGTACGCACAGAGTACAAGTCCAGGAACGCACTACTTCGACGATAGGAAGGGCCTTGTCAGACTTGTAGACTTTGGTCGTGAATGTTATTTACCAACCCGCAGTTTCATCTTACCCTCATTGTCTGGTAAAAACATCATGTTGCCACGACCCACAATAGCGTCCTTGTTACTGCGCTCTTTACCTCCCAGTGGCCCCATGCTATTCGACAATCGAAACGCTCTATGTACTCACCACGAACGCTCCAGAACCCACAGGTCCTAGCGTAAACCCATCATACGTCGTCTTCGCAACCCCGCTCACGAACACCGTCGTCGCACCAGTTCCCTCAATACCCAACGCCTTCCAGCTGACGCTCTGCTCCACGTAATTCGTGTTCGTCGCCAGCACGAGCGTCTGTCCTTTTGTCTTCCACGTCGCGACAGAAGCACCCCCGATGACGTACGCCGTGCGCACTGACGCGGGATCGAACAAGAACGGTGTGATCTTGGGCAGGCTCAGCGCGAACGCCGACGCGGAGGCTTTGATGTCTGCCGGGGTCGGGTCGTCCCATGGCACGACGCCCAACGCACCCTGGTTGATGCCCATGAGGCTCTGCACGACCCATTCCTCGCCCGTCGGCGCCCGCAACCAGTATCTAATGAGAAGAGAACCCAGGTCAGCAGACGACGACGGCGACTGAAACGGCACGCCAGCGTAATAGGCCACTCACTCGCCATCCCCACCAAACGCCTGGGGAACCGTCCATACCGCCTTGGTACGCTCCCAACCCATCACCTCCAACCGATTCTTGAAACTCGCCACGCGATCGCTCACGTCAAAGTACGTCCCGATACCACTGTTCGCGGGGACGTGTCCAGTGCCAGAAAACGTCGTGTTGGGCGGCACGGCTGCCGTGTCCCCTGCTCGGATGCTCACGCAATTATCGCAACCACAGTCACCGTAGTCGGGCGTGCAGGGCGTGTTCCACTCGTTGGACCAGGTGACGTTGTTGCCGACCATGTACACGTCTTGCATGACGACGTCCGTGCCGGCCGTGTACGCCGACCAGTAGTAGTCCTGGCAGTTGAGGACGAGACTGACGGGGTGATACCCGTCCAGTTCGTAGATCAGGTCATACGCAATCGTGGTCGCGTCGAGGGGGTCTGTCGTGCCGTCTGGTTCGTCTCCGGTGTACCAAAGGAGGAGGTTGGGGCGGTTTTTGATCGCATTGACTTGTTCCGTGACGGAGGTGGAGTTCATGTAAGTGAAGCGCATGTCGTACATGAGGTACATGCCAACTTCTTGCATCCTGTCGATGACCAAGCTCAGCGCGGTCAAGTTGTCGAACGTAGGGATTGGGTGTATCTGCTCCTCGTGTCAATAGCGACATTCTCCTGGAAAAGCTGAACGTACGATCGTGAAACTGTAGGCGAGCGTGAGTGCCGACATGTGAAAATCGAATGAATAGCGCTTTACCCTTGTTCCTTCAGTTCGTTGATCACAGAAAGGTTCTTTGCCAGATAGTCACCAAACGACGTGTAAAATCCGATGGGAAACACAGGCTCGTAGGTTCCGCCACGTCCAGTAGCAGGTTTAGCCAACAACGCGCCCGTTCGAAGGTCCATCTTCGTCACCGAGCTGTCCTCTGGGTTCGGTAGCACGGACAGTGCCGTCGTCACCGAGAACTTTTGCGATGTAGTGCCATACGTCGCTTCGCAGGAGAGGTTGTATGCAGCCTTCCGTGGCTTGATGCCACTCAGACTGAACGGGAGCTCGTATGCCGACCCATTCAGCGGCACGGACCCGGTTGCGAGAGTC
>JBBPOB010000824.1:0-12806 GCA_038091275.1 Tylopilus subfusipes | reverse complement strand
TGCCATCGCGCTCGCCGTAGCGTCAAACATCGGGGCCGTCAGCTTCACGTTTTCAGCTTCGCTTGGCGGTCTACTCTGGCGAACCATTTTAGAGCAAAAAGGGATCCACGTAAGACAGAGGGACTTTGCCTTTTTGAATCTATTACCGCTCTTTGCTATGACAGCGGTGGGGCTTGGGATTGTTTCTGCAGAGATGGCAGTTTTGTATCGGTCGTGACAGGGGGTGGGGTTGTTCTGGCTTAGACACCCTTCGAAGAAAATGGTGTGGTGGTCCGCAGATCGCCATAATTGCCAGTGGATGACAGGCCGCGAGGCATCAGTTCTTTCACTACCCTGATAGACATGATACCGTAGGCGGTTGCCCGTTGCGGGGGACATTATGAATAGTTACATCTGCTTTCAGTCGATCAAATAGACTCGCTGTACAAACATCACTTGGATTGATCACCCACCACGCCTAGGCACTCGGTATGCTTTCCCTCTTCCATATTCCCCTAGGGCTATTCTAATATGGTCCCATGTTATAATTATTTGGGTTCGACTACCAATGTATCATTGACAGCTCTGCGAGCTTCAACCAACTTCCAACTACTTTTAACTATACAGGGTGTGTAATACTAATCACTTCCCATCTCACGGCTTGTCGCCATCCCACCTCGAACTCGCCGTCCCGCTCGCCTTCACCCGTTCTTGCGACGCACGCAGCGAACTACCTACATAGTTCCCTGTACCCAACTGTTACTACTACCATCCACTGGAATCAAACGAATTGTCTGCATTGCTTTGCTTTGACGCCTAACATTCATCAGGCTAGTAGATGTTCCAGAGATGGTATTCAAGACTGATGTATACAACATAGAGCGGTCGAGCAGAACACCGAGATAGAAGATGTCACTCAGAGGCCTGATTTAGATAGATACACAAAACCACAGAACCAACATATGGGAGAACAGACGCAGGCGAAGCTGCAAAAGAACTAATGAGTCCTCTGTGGTGACGATAAACCATCAGAACACACTACATGCACGAGAAACCGATCGTCGATCCGTAGTTGGACACTACTACGGTTATGGGAGGGTCGCCTGAGGAGACAATCCGATTTGGAAGTCTCTCTCTGTTAGAATCTGCCTTTGAAGAATTTTTCCCATGTGCGTGTGCGCGAAAGGTCGGCCCCTCGTCCGAATGGCAAGCAATGCCTTTACGAAAGGCAGCTGTGAACCCGAACATGTGGTTTCTTTGAAGCTACCACGGATGTGGAATAGATTGCGCCTGATCACTGTGTCGTTCGGCGACTCTTTCGTAGGCACGTCAAGGAAACGACATAACCGGAGGTATGATTCATAGTTTCTGAGATAGAATTGTCCAGCGAACACGTTCACCTGGTCAATCAGATCCCAAGGTGGAGTCCAGTCGGATGGGAGGGGTGGGATTGTGTAAAGTTTGAGATCGTCCGATGGTTTCATTCGTTGGGATGTCCGAGGTGCATACATATGCAGGTGGACGTGTTTGCTCGCTCTGATGTCTGGCAGTAGCTTATCAACTTCATACGGGCTCAGTAAAACGAGCACTTGATCACGGTCCCTTTCACAGGAGAGAATCCACTGGACAGGTCGGAGATATTGATCCATGGTCCCTCTAATGGATCCTGGCACGATCGTCCTACAAAAGTCTTCCGTCGCCAAGATCAATGGGCTCCAAATGTCTGCTTTGCGGAAAGTGACAACATTCTTTTCGAAGTCTCTAAGGACGGGACGAAAACCCCTGGAGGAGCAGAGTGGAAGGATGCCGGTCTTCACGAATTTGACGACTGCAGGATGAAGGGAATGTTGCGCTGCATTTGCCCTGGGAGACAACTCCACCTCTCGTTCGCGCTCTCGCTCGCGGTTGACCTCACGCTCCTGTTCTTCATCCATCTGCGCATTGGAAATTGATAAGACCCCGATGTCTCTGCAACGTTGCCGAATATCTGAATCCAGTGTCGACAAATCGCTCGAGGTAATTCTGGTGTCACAGGGTGCATAGAGATCGGTCAGCGATTTTAGCTCCGGCTCGAGCCATGCATCCGAAAGCTGCTCTCTTGGAAGCCCGCCGTTGACGAACTGAGACCAAGCATCATGTCTCGATCTATGTTTCATGCCTTGTTGCGCCCAGTAAGGAGCTCGGTGGTGAATATCAGACCAGGTCTCGTGTATTGCCCAGCATAAAATGTCGACGGTACTGAGTGGGGTGTTTGGATCCGTCTTGGAGACCGCCACACGGATGCTTCGGTCAACTCCGAGCGGCGCGAAAAACATGACCGTGTGGCCATGTCCCAGTTTGCGCATCCGCATGCAACCTAATATTCACAAAGCGTGAGGTTTGGCGATCAGATCATAGCGTCAAAGCGTACCTTGTACGAGAGCATCCTTTGTCACCTTGGGACCCAGTGTGACGGCTGCTCGTGACCCAATGGGGAATTTGATGTCAGTTCCCCTTGTATGTGTATGATCCAGGTAGACAACACAGTGGTCTAATTGCTGAGCAAGCGGTGACGATGACATAGGTTGAGTAGTGCCATTTCGCGTGAGGAGCGTCAGTTCATCATTCCCATCGAAATAGACGGCACCAGCAGCATCGGGGATGATGTCTAGCCATGTCTTAGCCACTTGTTGATTAGAAAAATCAAGGATCTGTGCGCCAACATCCAGCAAGATGCAAATTTCTGGGTATTGCATGGCTACCAAGTGGAGGAATTCCAGGGTAGTCAATTGTTCGCCATTCTTATGGGCCATGATGTAAGAATCATTTTCAGGCCGAAGGAGATATGCGAGAACCCTGGCATTAGTTCCCTTCTGATGGTCGAGGTCGTGCTGAGTGACAGACAGGGGTGATAACCATCGGCCATCATTAGTGCCAGAAAACCCTAATTATTGGTTCAACAACCGAAGCGTACAAATTGCAAGCTCACTTGCCAGTTACAAGCTTCTCCCTCTTCTCAGCTAAATCCCAGCTAGACCCGGAGAGTTTCCAAGGAAATTCTTTCGCCTCCTTTGGAAACACCACTCGAGAGAGGTAAAAATCGATAACTGCCTGATTCCGAGAGAAAAACGGGAATATGACCTTGTCCCATTGCTCCGACGGGTTGAGGTTCAGTTCAGTGAGTTTCCGAAGTGGGTCTAGCACCGTGACTGACTCGCGATCAATGCCATATTGTTTGATCCATTGTGCATATTCCGTGGATGGGTCATCCTGGTCTAGCAGGATTTCGAAAGAAGCCTTCAGTTGCCCCTCGCTGAGGCCGGCATAGTAGTAAGACAGGCATGTGAGAATGATGGTGAGATCTGGATGGCCAAACTGAGTGTTGGGTGCCGGTACGTCCTTGGCTCGATACGGAACCGCAAGCATCGTAGGGGCCTTAGAGTTCGAGTGCTTTCCTCTGTGTTGTGACTGTGCCTCGGAGACGAGCCCATAGTCAACACGCCATCTCCGCTCCGAAACAGTGAACAAGAGGATGTCGGATGTCAGCAGACCACGGAGTAGTAGTAGTCCACTCCAAATATGACTTCGCTCAGCATCCTTAGCGTACTCCTCCACTCTCTTCACCGTATCCGGAATTTTAAGCACATCTTTGTCCGATATGAAGCTACGAATTGCGTCGTGCAGTGCTTGGGAGATGTGTCGAACAATGTCGAAACTAGGAAGCTGTCCCGCCATTATGTCTTCCGTAATCAGCGATATTAGGCGTTGGCTGACATGAGAGGGCTGGAGGATGCGAACATGCGGGAACGATCCAGGTTGGCTGCATTCGTATTGTATGGAGTCCGGGGCATATCTCGAAAGGGAATATAGATGCTTTTTCACGAGCTGCAGGACCTGTTGAGTAATTGTCCATCGGTCAGGATATCCGTCCATATGTTGCTGGGGACCGAGCGTGTAAATCAATTGGAACCGGGAGTGAAGGATCTCGTCGCTCTCGTCCAGAATATCTCGAACATGAGAATGAACCCATTTCTGAATACTGAGCGCCTTGAATGCACCGCCACTCCCCTGCATAAACAGTAAGTGAATCAACCATCAGCAACATGATTGCACCCACCGACTCAAAGGCAAATTTCCACTTGTGTAGCTGCGTCCCTACGCTTATCAACTTGAGCGAGACAACATGCTCGGGGTGGACAAGTAAAATTCCACGCTCCACCATGCACTGAGACATGAGCTCGTGTAGAGCATCGATATCAGGGTTGTTGTCAGATTTGCAGTTACGAGAGAAAGGCAGGTAGTATATTGGCCTGTTAACGAGCCAGCCAAGGCGTGCGACCAACAATTCGAACATCTGGACTGTCAATGCCTTCGGAACGATGATACGGACGAGCTGTTTGCCATCAGCAAGAGTAGCGGCAGCGATCGGGATGATCACGGATGATTTCCCTTCGCCCATGTTGACCTGCATCACCGTGTTCTGACCGGATCGTGGGAACATTATCTCCATCGCAGTTTCTGCCTGAGCACGACGAATGAGAAAGTTTCCTTGAACCTGAAAACGACAGTGTTAGTAGAAACGAGTACTGGGACAGAACGAACCCACTTGGATCAAGAGCCAGTCTGGGTACTCTTCAGGGTTCCACCCATCACATCTCTCATTCTCTAATTCCTTCGAGATATCTTCTTCGAGACCCTCTAGAGCAAATCGAAGTAATCTCCGGGCACGCTGAAGGTCCAAGGCATGTAACGCCAACGACGTCAAGCATTCCTTCCAATCCGGAGGGATGTCGACTGGCGAGGTGGATGCAAGATATCTTAAGAGGGCATCAGCAGTAATCGGCGGCCATTGACCAAATTGGTTGTGTGCCTGCTCATACGGAGCGGTCGTTGGACCCAGGCACTTCTTTAGGATTTCTAGACATTCTAGATAGGTGGTTCTGCACTGCACGTAGTGCTCTTTGAGTTCCTCGATGAGATTCTTTCCTGACACTCTATAAGTCGTGCAAGGATCCATGCGAGCATGTTGTGCGCTGGCATCAAGTTGAGTGAGGTATTTCTGGTGAAATGAACGATCCGTCTGAAGACGGTGGAATATTTGATCTAATGTGGTTGTATTATCTGAGGTTGTCGTGTCACTTTCACGAAGCAAAGTGATACGGGGCGGTAGTTGTGGCGCTGGTCTGTTTCCCATCAAGTAGTCGAGTGTAATCTGCACAGGTGAACCCACATTGAAAAGATATTGCAAAGACGATGCTGTGAGTGAAAGAGTGGGTAGCCTTGGTTCTGAGGGAACGCTCGTTTCATCGTGATTGCGGTCTTCGGCAGATGCTGGTCCAGGAGCATCCGAGGGAAACAGATATGCAGCCCGTTGCGCAGCCTTCTTCTCTCGTGCACTGACCCCTGATTTGCGCCGAGACCAGGCTTGAGTCCAGTAATATCGACCTTGGATTTCCTTGTACGCAGCATTGATTTGAGGATATTGTTCCAAACTACGATTCCTATGGAAAGCTTTGAGATTCATGATTGACCGAGACCCAGCCGATTGCAGGAGAGCAAGCGCTGCCTGCGCACCCGTTTTTCCTGTCAATGGATCGGGTCGGTGCCAGCTAGTCATGGCATGCAGACACGCAAGAAATTCGGTGCTTGCCAAGCTGCCATCGCCTATCAGGTAACCCAGTTCGGTATTCACGATGTAGGTACGATATGATGGTCCGTCGGGCGGAGGCCCAGAGTGTGAATCTGGAGGGTGAATCTGAACGTGATGATCGTCATGCATTTTGGGTTCGCCGTTTGGTATGAGGGCACGCCTACTGATAAGTGCTTCTGGTACAAAGGAACCTGCAATGCAGATTTTTGGTCGAAGAACGAGGATGTTCCCTAAACCGAACAGTGCCCCAGCACATTGGTCCTCGTCGTAAACCATGTCCTTGAAGTCATGGGACTCAAGTTCTTCCTTTTCATTGGCGAAAAACGACAAGTTGTGGTGGGGCAGAGTGATGAACAACCGCGACACGGATGCAGAATCGACGGGAGATGCGGTGATTATGAGATTCCTGGGGTCATCTGAAGGTCTCACATTGAGACACTCGAAACAGTTGGAAACCGTTCCCCACGTCGGACTTCGAATATCCACAAGAGACTCGTTACCCCTGTACATGCGATATTGTCCAGATGCGCAGTCAATCCTCCAATACTCGGAAGATTCTTCCCAAAGCCGATCAAGAGGACGTATCTCGATGAACTCTTTGGACAGATTCAGCCAATTAACATGTCCATCAACGAGTGTTGGCGGGAGGTCTTCCCGAAGTTGCCTCGAAGGGATTAACACAAGGTCGTTATTTGTTTCATCACATCGTGCACGAACGACCACAATGCCATCTCGCAGCGAAAAGTGCACCTGCAAGTACGTAAGACATCATGGTCATTCCACGGGGAATTGGAACACTCACGCTGCGACTGGATGACATAGTAGTGAGGGACATGAAATCCATTCCTGGAAGATTGGACGGTAGAGTTAAGAATCCCTGCTGCGAAGATAGTTAGGAACACTTGGTGATATCAGAAACTGCAGCATATACACACGCCATGAAAGATCGGTCGAAACTCTGGAGAGTTCCTGATCTCATCCGGCAAACTGCCCACCGGTTGACCAGCCACTCGAAGTTCGCCATTGAGCAGGTTAATATGCATGGTTTGGAAGGGTTGGTCTGTCGTTGCTTTGGTTCCGCATCTAAGCCAAGAATCGTTTGGATACCGCAATTGTTCCCATCTGCATGTACCTAGCCGATAGCTTACGAAGATCCTGCGAACCGCAAGGTCGGCACCAAAGTCGGATGGATCAGCAAGGATTATATCCTTCAAGATCTCCTCCAGGGCAAGAGAGAGATGACGGTCTCGGACAAGAAGTATGTCTATATATCTATCATCACTGGCTGAAGAGCTAAGATGTAAGTGTTGAGTATGTGGCATTCAAGAATTAAACATACATCCTGGACAAAGTGCATGTATAAAGAATGCACAAGAAAGGAAAACGTCGACATCCACTTGAGTATGGAGGAGCTTGCGGAGGGCAACAGAGTCGACGCGAAACGTGCTTCGACATGTAGCGGCCATCTCAACCAACAGATTCTTGCGTTCTTTGCTCATGGGCGCCATTCCCAGATTGTATGATAGCTCTTGTACCCAGCTGAATGTCTTCCTTCGTATGCTCCGAAGAAGCGTGATGGCTCGCTCCAAGACGTCTGCGCTGGGGCTCGATGCAAGCACCCGACTGAGCAATAAGGAAATGGAATTCATCGACACACCATCCATCGAGCCGACATCCACGAACAAACCTTCCAACTCGTCTAGAAGGGCATTGCAGAAGAGTGGGTCTCGAAGCTCCTGATGCCAAATCCAGGTCCCTGTGTCTACATCGAAAGGCCCAATCTGAAGGACTGTCTGGGAGAGGAGGAAATGAACTTGGTGACGACGAAGATTGAGAGTTCTATTGTGTAGCCCCCGGAGGATGTTGAGCCATTTAAGCGAGCCACTGCCACTTCGCAAGTGTCCAAATGCGATGAATTCGTCGAGCGAGAGATCCGCGGGACAGTTCGCTTGAGCAGCCAAGACTTGGTTGGACGTGTGACGGGTACCATTCACATATCTCTCCAAGGCTCTGCACGAGGGACAATGATCTTTGAAGTCGTATTTGAACGTCAACCGAGACTTCGACAATATGTCCCTCAGTGACTGCCGACGAACATAACATAACGCTGGGACATCCGTGGACTGAGACCGAGATTGGATACCTGGATAAAAATAGGCCAAAATGGGAGAGTGGGGTGCTTCAACGTGCTTGACGAGGTAAGGCTGCAATGCACGGACATCCGCAAATAGATAATATTCAGGCCACGTCGCGGGGAAGGACTTAACATAACCATTATAGTTCAGAACCTTCGAAATATAGGGCACAGCAGAGCGCCAAATACGAATGCATAAGGGACATTGCAGTTCGAACACGACGACTTTTGCATGTGATGGCGAGGCGGGCAGTGGCGAATGAGAAACCTCTGCACTCTTGGCTGGTCGTCGACGAGCTAGACGTTGCAAATATCCACCATCGGTGCGTGTGGGGCGGGAGCTGTCATGCTGCACAGGAGCACTTGGAGTGGCATTTTTCATTGCATTTTCTTCGATTCGAGCTTTCAGTTGTTGAAGAGGTTGGGATTGGTCATAATAACGGACTGGGAAACTGTCTTCGGTGAATTCGTCTGGGAGAACCGACAATTTCGAATGTGACTGAGAATGGCGTGCGGAAAAGTACTGGAGTGCGCAAGAAAGGCGATGGAGACTGGTTGTCGTGTGTAGGAGCAGGTTTTTCAGGTCATTTATCGAAATTAGGGGGGGATAGTCGGCGAGCATTGGGACCTCCTTCAAAACGAGCTTATCGAGTGCCACATAAAGCTCGATCACTGTCAACAACCTGATGGATGCACGTTCTGGATCACTGGACTCGTGATCCTTTCCTGTGTACTTATCCATCAAGAGCGCGAGCTGTGCACACCCCTTGTCCACATCCCTGACGCAGGCAACCCAATCATCGATGCCTTCCTCAACCGATCGCTCGACGTCAAAGAGAGTAGCATCGGGGTGAACATTATATGCCTGGTCAAAAAAGGTTCCATTCGAAGACAAAAAGTCCCGAATAGTGCCACGACGACGATGGCTGAGAAGGAAGGGAGTACGAACAGATTCATGACCATGATTCTCGAGGGCGTTTCGAATGTATTCACGACTATTCATGAACGAGAGTTGTGTGTCTCGGATGAGTTCATCCTGGGATGGGTTCCGAAATGGAGATTGGCGGACGGTCAAGTGCTTCCACCTGGTGTCAAGGATCCCTCGAAGATCGCTCCATGTCTTCAGTGCCATTTCGGAGAGCCAGTCAGGGGTAGAAGAGCCCAGCTTGCTTAAACGTCGAAGAATTGTGGATGACATCAAATGAAGAAGATGTCTGGAAAGAGTTGTACTGCTCTCGTCCCTTGCGAGGGTACAAATGAAGAACAGTATGAACGATTTGTAGGAAGGACGATCAACCGCCATCTGGATTATAATTCTGATGAAAAGCCAATCAGGCGAGCGACGCCAAGGAGGCTGGCCATCACCAACATGGTGGCGAACACATTTGGTGATGCGAGAAAGGGGACAAACACCACTTGAGATGGCAGACATCAGCACCGCACGTTTGCTAAAGCAGGGAAGAAAAGCAGTGCGTCCAACAGGTCGCAAGATGCTGTTGAGCATTACGTCGATATAATGGGGATCAGTGGGGCGAGGGAGAGTACCATGGTCGGGATATGCATCGACATTGCCAGTGACATTGGAACCAGAAAGGAATGTGGCCAATGCGGAAAGGAAGTCTTCGTCGTCAAACACCTCATTAGGCATCTCGACGGCCGACCGTGGATACGAGCATATCACAGGTCCTGGGGTTTTTGCAACATTATCTTCGCTTGGGGAAACCTCGAATTCCTCGCGCAGCGTATAGTTCTCCTGCTTCGTAAGGAGAATTGCAAGATTTTTGCGTCGAAAGAAGAACGCAAGGATATCTAGAGATTGTCAGCACGGATCGCTACTGAATCTGCGACCGTACCTCCTGCTTGCATCTCCCGCAGCTGAGAGCTGACGTCGTCATCATAGTTCGACCGCACGGAGGCTTGTAGGTTGTCTAACATCTTCGTGATCCGACGCCACTGAGCCTGCTCAGGTGTTCCGCTGATGTAGGTGGTATAGGCGTGGGCAGCGGCGCATACTGCACGAAGTAATGAATGGTGGTTCTCTAGGGTCCAGTCGTCGTTGTTGGGTGGGTTGACAGGAAGAAAAACATGGTTGACGGCATAGAGCAATGATTCAGAAGTGATGGAAAATGGAGGTGAACTGGTCGTTTGAAGACGGACGTCGTCAGCGGTAAACGTCGTGGACATGGTGGTGTTAGTAGGGCAAGAACAGGTTATCAGTGTGTGCCACGTTTTGACTTGAAACTGACCAAAGTCGGATTCCGCACTGGCAGTCTATTTTCGTCACTCTCTTCCAGCTTGTATAGCGACTTACGTTCCATGGCGATGACCCTCGTATTGAACGTTTGTACGATGTTCCAAGTGCCAACTAGAGTCCTAACGTCCTCGAGCAACGCAAGTCAGTTTCCTGGTGTAACGGGTCCTTGTCTAATCGCTGTTCAGTGATCCCATGTCAGGCACCGGACATAGAGTGCTCAAGGCGGCAGTAGAAGACCCACTGACCATAGGCTCGACTCGGACAGCTTCGTTAGTATTGAAGTGGCTCGTGCAAGCCCACTACACTCACTGCAGGCCAACTACTCCGTGATTACGCAATTTCTTACTGAGCTTCGCCGCCTTCAATTCTCTCAACACTGGGCCTATCTGTCATGCCAATTGGGCATATCTTGAGCATTTCCGCGCTCTCCCAGGCATCAAGCCGTAGGATAGAAGCCATTTTCGTGCTGAGTCTTTCTGCCTCGTTGGATGTAGGAAGCTTGAGTGTATCTGCTCACCGCAGCAACCCACGTCCTTACCTGTCCACGCTGTGGCAGCTGTGCCACGGACTTCTCAAGCTTCTCGAACCATAGTATTATTGGGGGGATGCGCGGACGCGTGACTGGCTGAACTTTGCTGGTGTGTATTAGATTGGTGATTCCTTCTGGTCTCTACTAGTACATTGACGTATCACAGCCACCACTGGCAGCGGTCAAGTCGGAGCGCTGCACGTCTCGTCGCGTGCGGTGTCAGTGGATGTAGGCTTTCTCCAAAGAGGGTCTCGCGGCGCTGTTATAGCAGCAGTCTGCACGGAAACCGAACGTCGATATTGGCCCTTTCTGGCCTTGGATATTGCAACGTCCTCCCGAGCGTGTTCGTCCGCACTAGTCCGTTATGCATCTAGTGCTTATCATGGTCATGGACAACGCTTCGCTCGAGTTTCTTTCCCTCTCTCGACTCTCAGACGCGTGTCCTTTTTGTCACCTTTTTTTTAATAACAATCGCAGCCCATCCCCATTTCTCAATCTTGGGCTGCACGCGATCCCAGCCCAGCCCATGACTTGGACACATGGATCGTTCAAGCGCTTGCCGACTTAAGCATGCTGGATACGACACTCACTTTGGTACAAGGTGTGTAACGAGTTCTCTCATATCGATTGCTTGGATGAAGAGATTGTATTACGGTCAGCGCCTGTGACACTGTTTGTGTCGAAAACTCGACTTAACGGGGATCATGCATCATGATGGAGGATGATTAGGATGCATCTTTCCTCGGGTTGTTGTTGTTTGATATCATGAGAAGAAGACATGTCCCAGTCAAAAAGGTCTTCCGTAGGATCAAATGTGCCATCCCGACTTTAGCATTCCGAGTTACAATGTGTCAGGAACACAAACGAGTTCTGCGCAGCGTCACGGTCTCGGGACTTTCAGCCGGGTTTCCGTGTCGTACAATTCAGATCTATAGATCGTCTTCGTGCATTAGTACTACTTGTGCAAGAGGTGTATAGATCTGGACTCCGGAGAGTGCAGGAGAAGTCAGAACCTCGAGAGATCCAAAGCGACCTACATAGGCTGCCAGTGGACGTGCAACCAGGTTACCTCCCTCAAATGGAATCGAACAAGAAAAACGCTCGCAATACGTATACAATCGAATTCACGTTTCTACCGAGCACCCCCGTTCGGGCAACGTTCAACTGTCAGGGATTCTCCACTCCGTGACCTCGGCGATAATACAGCGGAAGACCAATCCCATCGATATGGTATTGTTCCCCGACCAGCTCCTTGACCGCGACCATCAACTTGTCCAGACGCGTCACGATGCCGAACGCGGTCGACACGCCGACGCAGAAAATCCTACGATACGATGAGTGGCTTGGGGTTACTATAGAGATATCTCTCGCGACGATTTGAACGACGTACATATACTGTAAGCTCTCGAGCGTCTCTTCCGTCAACGCTTTTGGCAGACCAAAGTCTTCTTCGGATTCTTCGTGTACGACGTTCAGACCGTGACGACGCTCCATAAAACGATTGAGGAGCGGACACGGCGTTACTTGGGGAAGAGGATTTCCGTTCCGAAGAGAAGACGATATCAAACCTAACCAAGACGTTCAAGGGGTGGTCGTCGAGACGGGCACCAACGTACTCATGACGGCCAATACGTCGCCCTGGAAGTCCGCATCCGACAACCGCGTTCGCTTCAAGAACGCGCGTGCCCATGCAGGCTCCAGTTGTTCTAGGACCGACGTCAAATTGGACAATAGATTCGACATTTGGCTGCGCATGTGCATGAGCAACGGAACGACACAGGCCGGAGAGAAACACCGCACATCTGCAACTCCAGAATTCGTTGATACCTCTCAGCAGGCCATTTACCCCGGAGCGAGAACTGCAAGACACGAGTCTAGGAAACCACGACATGAAGGGAGTATTAGGGACGAACCTCATACACAACATTTTGTTTTAACACGATAGACCTTTTCAATTTGCTCATGATAGCAAGAAGGTGTTGAACTATGACAGCTGTCTCACCCTCCTTCTTCGTGTTTCCAAATGAGATTACGCAGCAGTATACAGACCCGATTTCAGTGGCGGTAGTGGCCAGAGTCTTGCGTTGATACAGACGAATCGTCGTCGACGGGGGAAAGAACGAGAATATGCTATACAAAAACTCAACACGGAGGTATTGTCACTATGGAAAACCTTACCCAGCAGCCACCACGCCGATTGTCACAAGGAGAAACCGTCTCTGTTCAAGGGCATAAGAACATAGTGATAAACAAATTGAAAGACGGGTTTACCCAGGCAACG
>JBBPOB010000823.1:0-12808 GCA_038091275.1 Tylopilus subfusipes | reverse complement strand
AGCCAGGGGGAGCAAAACAAACATATGAAAAGCGTGGGAAATGAATCTAAAACATCAGAGACTTTGAAAACAAAAGAAAAACATAGCATTGTGGCTTCCACAATTCATATCAGAGTATTCTAAATGGTAGGATGGTTAGGTCCCATGTGCTATATCATAAGCCTAAAGTACATACTATGATTTGTGTAACTGAATTGTAAAAAATGCGAAAATGTAGACTACTTGAAGTAAAGGATTCAGTAGATTTGTACTGTGGGCAAGAAGTATTATAAGATATTTATTCAGGAACAGGAGTATCATTGACATTGAAGATTCAAACAGAGCACCAAACTGCTATAATATATGAGAGAAAAATATTTTACCACTTAGAGTATTCTGATATGAATTGTGGAAGCCACAATGCTATGTTTTTCTTTTGTTTTCAAAGTCTCTGATGTTTTAGATTCATTTCCCACGCTTTTCATATGTTTGTTTTGCTCCCCCTGGCTTCATATTTGGTTTGATGGTCTCAGAAACATTGGTAGAGTTCAACTAAAAGGTATACCAGAGTTCCAGATAGTTGCCCTGACCATATATTCAATATGTCATTTTATATAGTCCTATTACTGAAAAGGTGACAAAAAGTGTTCTGAAAGTCATCAAAGTGTCCAGGGAATTGGATTAGATGATAGACCTCAAGTTCATGCATGTAATAAAGCCTTCCATACATTATCCAAGCCAGAAATGCCATCAGTACAGCTGACCTGAGTGAAAAGGGACCAGGAGGTGATTATCCTATAACATCATTGGCCTTTATTCTGGTATCTTGGGCTTCTAATATACTTTAGATATACATGGAAAGTACCTGTGAATGCATTTTGCAAGCACATACATGTACTGTGTCAAAATTGCGAATATGTTTTTTGTTTTCACCCCTATCCTTATTTGTAGCTCACAGGACCCTATAGGGCCTTATTCAAGTGGTGAGAACAGTCTGTCATGATATATGCACTATTTATATACATCAAGACAGTGGGAGAGGAATGGGGGAGACAGGGGAATAAAGGGAAAACATGCAATGAAGGAGATTACCAAAATAGAAATGTGGTAGGAGTAGTGGCTGCTTTTGGCACCTGTGTGTCACCATAAATGTTACACATTAGTGATGTTCATGTGATGTGACTCCCTTACTAGTTAGCAGCATTATTATTTCATGTAGCACTGCAGCAATACATGCAGCAATCAGCAGTCCCTCCAAAAGAGTAGATGTATGTAGGTAGGTCCAACTGATGAAATAAGATTATGTCCTTATCATATCACACGCTGCTTGTGCCTGCCATGTCTGCCACATCTGATATGTCATGTTCCTGCCATCCATTGAGCTCCCACATGCCACTGCACCTGATGACAATGAGCACATCTAGCTTGTTCTCCCTCATTTCTTAAGTGTTTTTAATATGGTTTTCATGTAGAATATGTTTTTATGCTATTCCAACATGATGTATACTGTTAAAAATGCTGAAAAACTGGTCTGTGTGGCTGTGAGCACTCAGACCATGCAGAATACGACCCCCGCCACATTAGCAGAGTTTTAACTTGCACTAAATGTGTTCTTGCTGCTCATTGAGCTCACACAGAGCACGTTTAGCTCGTTCTCCCTCACTTCTCAAGTGTTTGTAATACAGTTGTCACATTGAGTATGTTTTATACTACCCCAGTACAATATATGCTATTAAAAAGTGCCAAACAACTGGTCCATGCAGTTGTTTGGGCTGCTGGGAAATGCTGTGACATGCTGGACAAGCAGAATACAATCTCCACCACACCAGTGCAGTCTTAACCTAAGGTAGTCTGCCCAATGCTCTTGATGTCAGGCAGCACTATGCCATTTTCTGGGCTCTTTTTCCTCCATTCTCCACCTTCATTGGCAACTATTTTACTGTCAACAACCACCACTTGATGTACACTCCCTGTTATGATTTTCCTTTCTTCTTGTACTTGACTTATGTTCTGTCTTGACTTTGTCCACCTTGTATTACTAATCCTAGTCCCACTTTGGACATAGGATCCCACATTCCAATTGGAAGTTCGTACTCATGGTATGACTTCTCCATCCTTGATTTTCCATTGGCTTGTCAGATCATACGATTCCCATATCTCCTTTCTCAGCTTTTCCTTTCGAGTCTTTTTCCCTTTTCCTACTGTGGTCCATGTGCCAAACCAAATGTTACTTAAACTGTGTTCTCGTTACCCTTAACCCTCACACTAGTCCTCTTGTAGTACTAGCTTCCTCTTGTACTCTTGCCTACTGCTTGCAATCTATATTTGTGAACTCAACCTTGTCATGTCCTGAGTAGCACCGCTATTCAGTCTAAAGACTTCCTTGGTTGACTTACACGAGTAAGCAACATCTTACCTGAAGCACTAACTTTGGCATTCACTGGGTTAGTCGACACCCTAGTGTCCGATGCACAAACAATCATTCGAATCATCACTCTGATAGCAGGAGACTACCTCTTGGATCCCATTCTCATTATCCACATAGTGTCTCTTAATGGAGACTTAAATGAGGAAACCATCCTTCTAGGAGAAGCCTATGTTGTCCTAGCCTTTGGAAGTAGTATACATCTCATGATGTAACAATAGGACTAGTGTGTCTATGAAGTGACCACTGCGTGCGTCTCCACCATTTTCTTACCACCTTGTAACACTGGCTCCCTGTGGAGCCTTTGCTCTCGCCCCCAACCACTGGCTGTAATACCGGAAGAATCCTCTAGTTCGTCACAATCATTGTCTGACAAAGAACCAGACATCATCGTTGCTTCTACCGCAGAACAAACCGAGGTAGCAGACCTTGCCCTTGACTTATCCTAGACAGTTACTCTACCATCTGCCCCATCATCTCCAACTCCTGTCACACTTCTTCCTCTCCACCCCTCAGTCCCTGGACCATCTTCAATCTCTTCTCAAAGATACGTATCGTCCTTATTTCCAAACCCTCCTACTCCTCCTCCTGTCCCTCCCCCAACTTCTATCATGGCTACTCCAACCAAACCCACCGAGCTGCATCTTGGAGCCCCTGAACCCTTTGACAGAAGTTATGCCAAAGCCATTCCATGGCTAAACTCAGTACAATTCTACCTGGCAGTAAACATCCAGATATATGATAACAATGGGAAGCGAGTAGCATTCGCACTGTCCCATATGACCAAAGGACCTGCTCTTACCTGGGCATCCACTTTCCGGGTGAAGGCCATCTCTGACACAACCATCTCTATCAGGACATGGGACAAATTCAAGAAGGCCTTTAAAAAAGCATTTAAATACCATGATGTTCAGGGCAATGCCATCACATGGCTAGCCACCACATGAATGAACCCTATGGGAAAGAGGGGAGTGTACTCTCCCACACTAACCGATTACATCACTCAATTTCAAAACAATGTTGCTCTCTCCAAAGTGGAGGTCAATGCAGTCCTGATCGGATACTTTGCTGCAGGAATTCCCCCACCCCTCATGCGACGAGTCTATACTATGGAGAAAACTCTGGAAAAGATTGACGAGTGGTACAAAAAGGTAACCCACTTCCAAACCCAATTCAAACGAAGTGACGAAATCGCTTTCTGACGCCCCAAACCGACCTTCATCTTGTATAAACCTGGCCCCCAATCTACCCCTACCTGAGACCCCAATGCGATGGATGTAGACACCATCAAGGTCACCTGCCTTACCCCGGAAGAAAAGCATCAGGGAAAACCTATGTTTCCGATGCAGATAGGCAGGACACAGTAGCCACAACTGCCCAAACTTCAGGGATAACAAAGTAAAAGCTCTACCCCCTATCCCTCAAGTAAGGAAGGTTGAAGAAATAACGGCTAAGGTAGAGGAGGAAAAGGATGCCGAAGATGAGGAAACCATACGAAGGGTCCGGTTTATATTTAACAAGGATTTTTGAATTTAGGTATCCAGTTGACGCAGGTACCTAAGGAATCAAGTACCTGTCTTGTAAAAGTATCTGCTTCCAAATCTATGAAGCTACCCATGCAGATACTCGTATCAGACCAGAACCTCAAAGCCATCAAAACCCAGGCCCTTGTTGACAGTGAAGCTGACATGTCTTGCATAGATTGGGGGTTTGTAAAGAAACATAAACTCCCTGTCACTTGCCTCGATCATCCCCTCGTTGTACGGAATGTAGATCAAACCAGGAACAAGGAAGGGGACATCAAATTTACTACAACCATATTTCTTGACATCGGGGAAATTGCCCTCAAACATACCTTTTTCATCATGAATTGTGGACAAGAAAATGTGATTCTAGGGATGCCGTGGCTCAAAGAAGTCAATCCTTCCATCAATTGGGCAGAACAAACCCTCATCATCATGGAAAACCAAGACTAGTTCAAGGAACTCTTTGCTCTTCATGAATATGATTACCACTGAAATAATGAACAACTTCGACCCCTGCTTGACCAGATATATGTACAACATACTGACACCCTTTACAACTACCTTGGCTATGATACCCCTGACGACTTCATTGTCAAAGCAGTCACCGCCTGAACCATTAGGCGAATTGTTAAACATGGATCTCAATTCCTTCCCACAGGAACCATAGCTAAGCTAACCATGGCCACGGAACTGTTGGCATACAAAAAGGCCCCAAAAGCGGAGATACCCAAAAAGTTCAAAGAATTCACAAAAGTGTTTGCAGAACCCACCACAGGTACCTTACCCCCCTCTCGGCCGTACAACCATGAAATAAACACCAAGGAGACTTTCGTCCCAAAGGTGGGGAAGGTATACCCTCTAAATCCTGCCAAGCGAGAAGCCACTGACAAATTCATTGATGAACAGTTGGTGGCTGGAAAAATCTGACCCTCGAACTTCCCACAAGCCACTTCTTTCTTCTTTGTAAACAAGAAAGATGGGAAACTTAGGCCCTGCCAGGATTACCACTATCTAAATCAACACACTGTCCAAGATGCGTACCCTCTTTCCTTAATTTCTGACCTTGTTCACAAGCTAAAGGAACAATGAATTTTCACCAAATTCGACGTTCAATGGGGGTATAACAATGTCCAAATTAAAGACAGACACCAATGGAAAGGCGCATTTATTACCCACAGGGGCCTCTTCGAACCGATGGTCATGTTCTTCAGGATGATGAACTCCCCCACCATGTTCCAAAGGTTCATGAACAATTCATTCCGTGACATGATCACAGAGGGATGGCTCATAATTTACATGGACAACCTTCTCATTGCATCCAAAGATCAGAAAACCCACGATGAGTGAACCAAACAAGTTCTTCAATGAATGGAAGAACTAGATCTTCACCTCCAACTAGAAAAGTGTACATTCAATGCTGAGGAAGTGGAATACCTAGGGATGGTGATCAAAGAAGGAACAGTAGCGATGGACCCTGTCAAACTCAACAGCATTGCAGAATGGCCCATATCAAGAATGGTGAAGGAAGTACGCTCATTCCTAGGATTTGCAAACTACTATCGTCACTTTATCGCAGACTACTTCAACATCGTACGACCTCTCCTGGACCTAACCAAGAAAAATGTCACATTTCAATGATCCACGAAATGCCAAATTGCCTTCAATGACCTTAAGACAGCATTTATATCTAAACAAGACTAAACCTTTTGCCATCGCAACTGATGCCTCCCTCGTTGCCTCAGGGACAATTCTTCTCCAGGCCGATGCCAATGGAGAATGGCACCCTTGCACCTACCTTTCCCAAGCTTTTGGAGATGTCAAAAGAAATTACGACATCTATGACTGGGAACTGTTATGTTGTGAGACATATACTACTTCCAAAGGCTAGAACAATGTAGGCTTCTTCTAGAAGGATGGTTTCCTCATTTAAGTCTCTATTAAGGGACACTATGTGGATAACGAGAATGGCATCCAAGAGATAGTCTCCTGCTACTGGAGTGATGATTCGAATGATCGTTTGTGCATCAGACACTAGGGTGTCGACTAACCCGGTGAATGCCAAAGTCAGTGCTTCAGGTGAGATGTTGCTTACTCGTGTAAGTCAACCAAGGAAGTCTTTAGACTGAATAGCGGTGCTACTCAGAACATGACAAGATCGAGTTTACGAGTATAGATTGCAAGTAGTAGGCAAGAGTATAAGAGGAAGCTAGTACTATGGGGGGACTAGCGTGAGGGTTAAGGGCAACGAGAACACGGTTTAAGTAACATTTGGTTTGGTGCATGGACCATGGTAGGAAAATGGAAAAAGACTCGAAAGGAAAAGCTGAGAAAGAAGATATGTGAATCATATGATCTGACAAGCCAATGGAAAATCAAGGATGGAGAAGTTGTACCATGAGTATGAACTTCCAATAGGAATGTGGGATCCTATGTCCAAAGCAGGACTAGGATTAGTAATACAAGGTGGACAAAGTCAAGACAGAACATAAGTCAAGTACAAAAAGAAAGGAAAATTGTAACAGGAACTCCTTGCCATAATTCACGCCCTCAAAATGTGGCGCCACTACCTCCAAGGGTCAGCGACACCCATAACAGTCTTCACTGACCACAAAAACCTTACCTATTTCTGGTCCGTGCATACCCTCAATTGCCGACAAGCTCATTGGCTCCTTGATCTAAGTGACTTTGATCTAAAGATGACTCATGTCGCTGGCAAACTCCTCATTGGACTGGACACCCTATCTCACCAACCTGACTTCTTTCCCAAAGAAGGAAGCCCAGATAACACGGAAGTAACATTGCTTCCCCTTCCCTGTTTGTCCAGCTTATCAATGCTTCACTGGCAAATGAAATTGCCTCTGCATCAATGGATGACCCCCTAGTACTCCAAACTCTCCAATCCATTGATAGCGACACCCCACTTGCTTTTGCTCCTGACTCTCCAACTGGCAAACATGGGATGGAATCCTCACCTACCAAGGTTGCATTTATGTTCCCTCTACAGGGACTCTTCATCGCAACATCCTACAATGATGCCATGACCATAGCACTGCTGGCCACCCTGGATACCTTAAAACCTGCCAACTCATCACTGCTGACTTCTGATGGCCAGGACTTGCCCAATACGTTCAAAAATATGTTGAAGGCTGTGCTGTGTGCCAGCAAAATAAAGTTAACACCCACCCAACTATACCCCCTCTCACTCCAATCAAATCTCATGTGACCTAATCACCAACCTACCCCTGTCCAATGGCTTCAATTCCCTTTTGGTTCTGGTTGACCATGGGCTTACAAAGGGGGTAATTCTATGCCCTACAAAGAAAACCATCACTGCAGAAGGCATAGCCACCCTCTTTTACCACAAGGTATACTGTCGGTTCAGCCTCTATGACAAAATCATTTCCGACAGAGGACTACAATTTGTGTCTGCGTTCACCAGGGAACTCAGAAAAGCCCTTGGATACACCCTCGCCTTGTCAACCACATATCACCCGCAAACCAATGGAGAAACGGAACAGGTAAATCAAGAAATTGAGACATACCTCTGTATCTTCTGCAAGAAAGACCCCAGATCTTGGGCCAACCATATCTCCCAAGCAGAGTTCACTCATAACCACTGCCCTCATTCTGTCACAGGGCAATCACCATTTTATCTCATGATGGGATATGAACCCTGCTCACTCCCCAATGTCGTCCCAAATTCCCCTCTTCTGGCTGTAGAGATGAGGCTTTGAATGCTGAAGAAATAGAGAGATGAAGCCCTTGCAGCACATGACCTAGCTAGACAAATGATGTCAAGTAGGGTGAGAAGAAAATTCAAACCCTTCGAAGTCAGAGAAAAGGTGTGGTTAGAAGGCTGCAATCTTCACCAGGACCTTATCACTCCGAAGTTTGCATCGAAGTGTGAAGGACCATTTGAAGTCATAGAAGTCCTATCACTCTTATCATACAAACTACGCCTCCCCAAAATGTGAAAAATCCACCCCATATTCCACACATCCCTCTTATCTCCTTATCGCGAGAATGCCATCCATGGATGGAACTTCCCCTCGCTGCCACCTGACTTGATAGAAGGCAAAGAGGAATATGAAATTGAGCAGATTCTACGCCACCGGAAATCCACAGCAGGCTTCTCATACCTGATTTGCTGGAAAGGATATATCACAGAAGAAGACTTATGGATTCCCGAAAAGGATCTCAAACATGCAAAAATGATCCTTGACATGTATAAAAGACTCCACCTATACCTGCAGAAAACCCAGACTCAATCCACCTCACATCGTTGTCTCTACTATATCCAAGTCCACTAGAAATGTCTCCTTGCTCAGACATCCCCGAGCCATTCCCCTCTGTCACTATTTCCTCCCCCTCGTCACTGACTCAAACTACTCACCTTGGGTCTCCACAGCCCAACGCCATGTCCAACGTTGCGGAATCTGGATGGCCATCCACTTTGACACCACCCAACCCTGGCTAAGAGTTTACCCCAAGCAGAGTCCCACACCGTCCCCTGTACCAGAGCTGATCACTCCGGTGCCCTCCATGAACCTCCCCATCTATGCCCACAGATTAATTAACGCATTCCCAGAACCAGCAGAAATGGACCAGTTTGCAGATTACATGCACAACTCTCACCTTGCCGTCCCCATTGGAGCCCATTTAGACATGGACTCCCCGTTATACTCCCTCTACTGTGCATATCTACAGATAGCCCACCTTGCGTCCCTTCCCACGACTTTAGTGGTTGAAGTGCCCCATTCCTGGACCATCTGCACCATCAGAACAGTGCACAAAGAAGCTCTCATAAATATCTCCCTCGCAATGCATCAACTAGGCATGTTCAAGTTCCTCGAGGACTTGGACTACTATCTAAGGCAACTTGCTGAAAAAGCTAATGCCCCTGTCCCAGATATCAGAGTAGCGTCTCCCAGTCCCCCATCGTCTCTCTCTGCCTCTAGTTCCCCTCTCGATAGCGAGACAATTCACATCCTTGAACTGACAGACATGGATTTATGTACCCACCTTAGGAACCAGGCACAAGGACGAGCTGCGGTAGATGGAGCAGCACCTTTGCCAAGGTCAGACCCCCGCTATCCCATGACATGTTTTCAATGCCACTCTCTTGGCGACATCTGGGCGAAATGCCCCCGCTACCAATGCCCCATTTGCCTTAGGTGGGGTCCATTATATGCACAGCGTGACTGCCTGCTGTGTACTCAAACTCAACCCCCTTGTTGTGTGATGACAACAACTTCTTCTTCCTTGGCATCCTCCATGTGCAGTAGACATACTGTTCCCCATGAGCCTTCTTGAAGGCCACCTCCCCCTAATTCCCAGAGACATAGACAGTGAAAGCAACGGGCCCCAGAGCCAGAAGTGGAAGACGATGGCACCTATGAAGACTTATATGACCCAGTTGGAGACACAAATGACTGTGGATCCCCGGGAGCTGTATACAGAGAATTGTGATCGGTTGTATCAGTGATTTAACCGGGTATTGTTACAATTTTTCTTTCTTCTTGTACTTGACTTACATTCTGTCTTGACTTTGTCCACCTTGTATTACTAATCCTAGTCCCACTTTGGACATAGGATCCCACATTCCTATTGGAAGTTCATACTCATGGTACAACTTCTCCATCCTTGATTTTCCATTGGCTCGTCAGATTATACGATTCCCATATCTTCTTTCTCGGCTTTTCCTTTCGAGCCTTTTTCCCTTTTCCTACCGTGGTCCATGCGCCAAACCAAATGTTACTTAAACCATGTTCTCGTTACCCTAACCCTCACACTAGTCCTCTTGTAGTACTAGCTTCCTCTTGTACTCTTGCCTACTGCTTGCAATCTATACTCGTGAACTTGATCTTGTCATGTCCTAAGTAGTGCTGCTATTCAGTCTAAAGACTTCCTTGGTTGACTTACATGAGTAAGCAACATCTCACCCAAAGCACTGACTTTGGCATTCACTGGGTTAGTCGACACCCTAGTGTCCGACATACAAATGATCATTTGAATCATCACTCCAGCGGCAGGAGACTACCTCTTGGACGCCATTCTCATTATCAACATAGTGTCTCTTAATGGAGACTTAAATGAGGAAACCATCCTTCTAGGAGAAGCCTATGTTGTCCTAGCCTTTGGAAGTAGTATACGTCTCATGACGTAACACTCCCATTGGCTGACCATAGCCCAGTTATGTGGTCCAAGCATAGGTTGGTCCATGCGGTTCATTATGATATGTTCACCTTGTGCACCTACTTACCACAAGCAATAGGTTTCTGACTCTATCCCCCTCTCTAATGCTGCAACATGGCCAAGAAAATGCACTCGTCATCTGGCCATGTCAGGATGATGGTGATGTCTGCAAGCAGTGCTATGCAGACAACTGTAGTGTCTCTCACTTGGATTCGCAAAGACCGTATGGAGGCAGAGTGGAAGCTGATGGAGGAAGCAGGTCAGTGCTTTCAAATACTTAGTTGTTCCCCTTACTGACTGAACATCAGCGAAAGCATGGCACTTGCAAGAGCAACTTGCTGAAGCATGGCTGGAGGTTGGGGATGATGTCCCAGAGCACAACGCCAATGATATAGCTTGGGATTATGATTTCACCAAGGTCATGTCCAGCAAACAACTGACCCATAATGATTACATGGGTGACAACAACAACAACAACTCAAAAGAAATTCCTAGCATGTTCTCAAAGTATTTCAGACCTGGTGTTCATGCATACATTCAACATTCATCCTGGCATCCTACTTACTCAACTAACCAACCACAGGAATGCTACCATATGAAAGTATGACAGGTGCACCTGCCTCCAACAAAACGAATGTATCCATAAGGCCTGGGAAGATCAGCTCAATGTTCTCATTGATCAATACCTCATCTGAAGGCATGGAAATGACCTGAGAATGCCAGTCGATGATGCCACATGCCATATTTTCCATGTGGATTTGATTGGTGTCTTTGGTATGTAATCCCTGGTGTGTGTTCCATCCTACTAACGTCATTCATTAAGATTTCACTGAAAGACTGGCAGTAACTCAGCATGAGGATGAACTTTCCAATGCTGCCCTAATCCGTGCCGGTTTACTTGGCTGTTCTCCCATGCAGCCAGTTGTTGCTATCAGGCTGGAATGTTTGAAGCTTTATTATCAACTATGACACCAACAATCTTCGTTTAGTGTCCAAGCGATGGTCAAGGTGCTGTGTGCCTTACAAAATGTACATTTGTGGGTTATCTGACTACCTTTACTAATACTTTTGTGTCAGATTTCATACACATGTCACCTGTGAAACCAGTTTGCTGCAGTGTTTGATGTATACCTTTCCATCAAGTGTCACATACAAATTACTCTATGCAAAGCCCTGAATTGCCATGGCCTCACTTGGAGGCTTAGCCATGCATGCCCATCATATACCTTCAAGGTATGTTCTACAAGAGATGCATTCCTGTCTCTCATATGTTTGTAGCTAGCAGATGAGGCCATTTTGTCCCCTGCTCAGTTGCATAGCATGGACAGCAATTTCTCTACAAAGCGGCTTGATGGCTCTGGGTCAGCTGACTGTTAGACCTTTCAGAATGATTATTTCATTCCCTTTGCTGACATCAAACACTTTAAAAATGGTGCTTGCAAGAATCCCAGAAATGGCCCCAATACCAAGGCTGTTATGTACTTGTCTAATTGGAGCACTGCAAAGGCTACCAAAGAAGACAAGATTTGTGTTTTTGAACAGACTGGTATCTTTGTTTTAGTGTGTTGGCATGGCTTTGTCAAGTGCATTGCTGAGATGCAGCACAGCAATGAGCTGTATGTAATCCTTTTTCTACCTGTTCATGGTTAATGTCCCTTGCAGTGTGAAATACAGTTTGGCAGCAGTTAGCCAGATTCTAGACTGCTGTGAGAACGATCATGCCATTGGTCACAACATCAGATGTGCTTTGAGGGCAACCATTGCCAACAGCATGCTTGGCAAGCAGGCCAAGGAAGCAGGCCTCAAGATTGTTGTCAATATGTTCCATGGTTTCACTCACCACTGCCTGTGCAAGCTGCAGAACCATCCTCTTTATCAGCCAGGATTTGGCAATGAGGATTTAGAGACCTGTGAGTGGATCTTCTCCAGTTCCAACAGTACAGCACCACTCATCCAGCACACATCACTTTTCCACTGGCAGCAATTCCTGGATTTACACTTCGACCAATGGGACTCTGACAAGTATCTTGAGCTTAGTAAGTTTCTCATACATTATGCTAACCTAGTGCTCACATACACAAGGGCCAGTTCCTCTATAACAACTACAAACAGGCACTCGATATCATCACGAGATACACAGCTGAGTTGGCAAAGTTCAAAGCCCTTATGAACTTTGGCAATAAGGACTTCAAGATTTGGCATCAAGAAGAATTGATGTATCTGAAGGACTGCACATCCAAGCCGGAAGCTACACTGAGCAACAAAACCATTGCAATGTTTGACTGTTTTGGAGTGCATGTTATATAGCATGTCAGAGCGTGGGAATCTAGCTTAGTACTAGTCAGACGAAATAAAGTAGGGACTCTTGGCTATCTATTGCACTTTGGGTCATGTGATTTGGTCCAGTGGCTGTGAAGATATGTCCATTTTAATCCACCCATGTCATTGCAACAGTTTTGTTGCTGAATACAGGCTATGCACAATTAGTATGATGTGTATCCCCCTTGTGCCTTGATCACCTCCTGAACCCTTCTAGGCATACTCTCAATTAATTCCTGACACTTTCCCACCTCTATCTTCTCCCACTCTGCTTGCACTCTCTTCCAAAGCTCTATAATCCCCTTTGGTGGCTCTGGATACTCTGCTAGCCTTTTTTTGAGGAGGAACCATAGGTGCTCTATGG
>JBBPOB010000822.1:0-12823 GCA_038091275.1 Tylopilus subfusipes | reverse complement strand
GAACACTGATGCAGAGGAATCGCAATCGGACACAGCATCAGATGCCCTCAAAGGATACCGGTCGAAGTCGGACGTCTCAGGAGATGCCCTCGGTGGATCCCAGTCGCAATCGAATGCTGGATGAAATACCCTTGGAAGATCTTCCTCAGACCGGCGCACCGCGAACAAGAGTACTGCCTTCTAACACACAATCTTCGACAATAGCCCCTGCTCAGAAGTTATGGGTGAGTGCGCCCCCTTTTTCTTCCGTTCCTAGCGCACGGATATCTGACCACTTGGCTCAGAGAAGTGCACAGATGCTTGATTATGTTTGTTCATTCGGTCCATCCGTTTATGAACATCGTGACTCATTGTTCTTCACAGGACGAAGCGACCCCGTCTTGTTCGGTCTCGATGCCTTCGTGGTTGTGTTGTGGCCGTACGGGCCATACCGGCGAAACCAGTTAAACGAGCCACGTCGAACTGCAGCCGACGATCGCGATATCTAGTTCGACCAGTTGCTCTCGTAGAACATTCTGTATCTTTCCTGCAGACACTCACTCGGATCTACAAGACTTTGTTCCGTTATGAGATTCATCGTTTCCATACGCAGAATTCGCAGGCTGGGCGGGTGATTTACGTTGTAATGTCTGCTAGCACCCTGGGTACAAATTCGCGGTGGTGCAGGATGAATAACGATGATGAGAGAAAATTCAGACCAGTGTCGTCTGCCAATGTAAGGGACCTTTTCGATTTTAGTCGCAGATGAACATTGGCGAGAGAGCAATCTTTGATAGACGAACGACGCATTCGCTCTCGCACCTGAGTGGAGAGAGAAGACTGACGACCGACAGGCCGATGCGACTCACCCGAAGGTTGATTGGGTGTATACGAACCTAGACCGTTGTCATTCTCCCCCCTTGTCTGTGGCTCCTGAGGACTCACCAACAAGATTTTCTTCTTGCCGTTTCTCTAGATGTCATTGGTAGGGGGGTCCGAGTCCGATGACGGCGATTCGAGTTACGCGACGGTACCTCATCGACATCCTCATTGAGGAGCTGAGAGGACGTCAGAGACTGTGGCTACGGTATTACTGTGGCGATGAAGTGATATAGCGATCACAATCCTGGCTAGAGTGAGGTCCGAGTGTGCTCGAGGGCGAATGGGGGGCGGGTGCGTCGGGGAGTGCGCGGCAACGTGGGCATCAGTTGAAGATGGCTAACTGGCGCGACGAGAGCCGAAGAGGTTTCGGGGGACTCGGGCCGTTACCACAGGAGGGGTCAAAACAAACAAGTGACAATAAGTATGCTCTCCTTCTGGAGGACTCCCTCGCGCCCAGGAAACAAGGCGCACCAAAGCAATCAACCTTCGGGTGAGTCGCATCGGCCTGTCGGTCGTCAGTCTTCTCTCTCCACTCAGGTGCGAGAGCGAATGCGTCGTTCGTCTATCAAAGATTGCTCTCTCGCCAATGTTCATCTGCGACTAAAATCGAAAAGGTCCCTTACCTTGGCAGACGACAATGGTCTGAATTTTCTATCATTATCGCTCTTCATCCTGCGCCACCGCGAATTTGTACACAGGGAACTATCAGACATTACAGCGTAAATCACCCGCCCAGCCTGCGAATTCTGCGAATTGAAACGATGAATCTCATAACGGAACAAAGTCTTGTAGATCCGAGTGAGTGTCTGCAGGAAAGATACAGAATGTTCTACGAGAGCAACTGGTCGAACTAGATATCGCGACCGTCGGCTGCAGTTCGACGTGGCTCGTTTAACTGGTTTCGCCGGTATGGCCTGTACGGCCACAACACATCCACGAAGGCATCGAGACCGAACAAGACGGGGTCGCTTCGTCCTGTGAAGAACAATGAGTCACGATGTTCATAAATGGATGGATCAAATGAACGAACATAATCAATTATCTGTGCACTCCTCTGAGCCAAGTGGTCAGATATCCGTGCGCTAGGAACGGAAGAAAAAGGGGGCGCACTCACCCATAACTTCTGAGCAGGGGCTATTGTCGAAAATTGCGTGTTTGAAGGCGGTACTCTTGTTCGCGGTGCGCCGGTCTGAGGAAGATCTTCCAAGGGTATTTCATCAAGCATTCGATTGCGACTGGGATCCACCGAGGGCATCTCCTGAGACGTCCGACTTCGACCGGTATCCTTTGACGGCATCTGATGCGGTGTCCGATTGCGATTCCTCTGCATCAATGTTCTGAACCTGCCTCCGAACGCTCGACGTTTAGAGGACTCGGCAACTTCGATGTTGGGTTTTGGGCCAAGCATCTCGACAGTCGAGGTCATTGGTGGAATGGGAGAAACGACCGGTTTGGTTTGGGATGAATCCGGTGATAGTGCAGCGGGCCCGGGCTCGAGAGGATGTTCATCCGATGCCGGAGACAGAGGCTGAAACGCGTTGTTAACACGAGGCAGAGAAGACCCAATCGCTACGTACTTCTTCGTAGTCAAACAACGCGTCCGATGTGCTAGGTGGTAGCTCGGTCTGTCATTACTGTCAGCGCAGTGTCTCCGAGGAGCAATCGAACTAGTCTTACCTCGAGCAGAGCGTCGTTGTCGTCGTCTCGGCTGCCAGTCTCTTGCTCCGGACGATCGGCTTGTGATCCTTTGGGTGGTTCGTCGGCTGCCTATTCACAAACCGGAATCAATGCACTCTCTCAGCTACAGGGTGATCCCGCTGCCTTACCTTCGCGGAGGTTCGCTCCTCATCTTCGTTTGGCTGGGTCTGGAGATAATAGAAGGGATGTTCGTAGAGCTGTCGATGACTAGAAGTAATGACTACTTACATCCTGGGTTTTTTACATGTATACAGAGGTAGAGTAAATGTTATCCTCGACTTTGGGAATGTGGTACTTACATTGATAGAGAGGTAGGACACGGGAAGGATACCACTGAGATCCCATACGATGATTGTCCCCGAGTCTGGGGATCCAGTTGCGAGATGACTACCATCGGGCGACAAGGCAATAGACCATATTTTCTGAGTGTTCTCAACAATGCCTAGTCGAGTGTGAGTGGAGGTGTCCCAAAACGAGACGAAACGACCAGCAGAGGAGGCAATGAATCTGTTGTTTGCAGAGAGCGCAATAGACATGTATTTCGGGGCATCATTTTCGTGAATATTCCACTCGGCCATTTGGGACCCGGTGGAGGGATTGAACGACTTGATTTTGCTTTTGGTGGATGCGACAAAGAGCTGTTGGCCATTGATGGACCAGGCAATAGGAAAGTACCAACGAGGCATTGGGTTCTTGATGGAGACGAGCCGGTCACCGTTGTAACTGTCAAAGATCTCGATGGATGAGCGTCCAGCGCAGGCAATCTGTCCACCATCCGGCGAGAACTTGAGGCCCCACACATAATTGCCAACTTGAAGTACGACTGGGAGTGGGCCAACCAGTCTCTCCCCAGTCGAGATGCTCCAGATGTTCGCTTTCCCATCACTAGTCCCGGTGGCAAACCTGGTCGAGTCAGGTGCGACGTCGACTGCAAGCACAAACTCTCCGCCCTCCACCTCGACAACCTTTTTGTGAATCTCTGCATCCCACACGCTCGCTCCCTCACCGTCAGTCCCACACACGACCCACTTTTGATCCCTTGACGCAGAAATGGCTCTCAACTTCATCCCCGTTTGCTTTCCCACCTTTTGTCCGTCTGCAAGTCGCCATCGTCGAATCCCATTGTACGTCCCATCGAAGAGATGCGTTCCATCAGGGTGGAATGCGAGCGCCTGTACAACGTCACTGTCGGTCCTAAGAACCGTTCTCGCACTTTGGTCTGACCGAATTGTCAGCACCGCAAATCGCTTCTGTGGAGTACATACAACACACCAGGCTTTGTCGACGACATCCTCAAGAATGGTCCGCACTCGTAGGCAGTTTCAAGAGGTCAAGGGATGGGGTGAGTCGTGGTACACAGCATCGCGAATGCGTGTCCGTTTGATTCGGGTTTGTTTACAAAGCGCCTCGTGTCTTGGGCGCTCATGCTTAATCGGATCCCAGTCAGGTACTCGTTTGCGATGGCCATTTGATCGGCGAAGTCTGTTGCGACCTGCCGAGTTCACTCCAAGCAGTTTTATCTGGAAACTTGCTCATCGTCTGTATGTCTGCTGAGTTTAGGTTTCGTGGTTGATGTGGCGACTGACTACCACTGTGCGGCTTATCAAAGGGAAAACGGAGGCTTTTCCTGCAAAGCAAATTAAGTCGCGGTGGGTGTATGCCTAGCTAGCCCTAGGACATGAAAATGGACTCCCCGAATTTGAAGGTAGAACGCTGACTCTAAGAGGAACCAACGATAACGACGCTAGTAGTAGCACACGTACATCCTGGACGTCCGCGAATGCAGACGTGTTAGGTGAGTGGTTCATCGTCAGTGTCACATTCAGCCGGTCTCTAGAGGTCGCGACTTGTTCGAAATGGCCTGTTCTGAGCCAGACCTGTACGACTAGGTATGAATGGGTCCTCCGGTTTACTCCTGCACTGATGATCCGATCATAAATGGCAGTTTCAACGTCAAATCATGGGTGTCAGAACGAAAAGAGTCCCGATGGAATCAATGGCGACTCGACCCGTTGCCTCGATGGGAATGGAGCGCGGACGACGCACAATGGTTTATTACGGACTGGAGACTGCGAGCGTAGTGCAGAACACTCCTGTGTGGCAGTATGAAGGTTCACACTGGTATAGACCCCTCATATGCATGCATGCCTTCAACCCGAGCACCTGTGTCCGCTCTCATTGTGAGGGTTAGGTTAGTTGCCCCGTTCAGCAAACGGAATTCGTCAGGGACAGTGAAACAGGTGGACACATCCATCTCAACAGCTGTCAATATAGTCTGGACGCGTTGGTAGCAACGTGAGAGGCAACCAGTACAACGATGTGCTACTCTAACAAGACGGCTGCGAATGCATGATAGGAACCAAGTTACGGAAAAAAATTGCAAACCAGCTTTATCCCTGACTCTACGTCGCCACTACAAGAAGTGGACCTTCATGCCTACATCGTTTCGCGTACCCGAGGACTTGGACTCGGTCAAGAAAGGATACAGAAAAGTAAGGGGGTGACTGCGATGTCGGTTGTGATAATGCGATGACTGTGAATTCTTGCTAGTATACCGCTCTACACAGGTCTCGCTTCAGGCGAACTTGGGACGTCCCGGGGTTACGGTGATGCCTTGGGGGAGGTGCAGTCCATCGATCGATTTGGTCGGCATGCAAGTGTAGAAGACGGCAATGTGTAACCGGGTGACTGTACTCTGAGAAATGAGGACCGCGAACAAAGGTACATGGGTGTTAGAGAATCTGCAAACAAAGGCTCTATGGGCGTGGTGGCAACAAGAAGGTGGCAGGGGGATGGACAAACCTGGGTCAGCGATGCACCAGACGACGTCGATGTCTGTGACGTTGCTTGAGTGGCCGGATGAGACGTGACCCTCGATCGTGCCGTGGCGGTTGAGAGGACATACAGACGAACGTGCTCTCCAGCACGCCATCCAGCATTAATGATGGGCATCTCGCCTCAAGTGAGCCCAAGCTCGGGGATTGGCCTGAGGGTGGCAACCTTTTCATCGTGGGTCGATTGAAAAGGAAGATATGATGCACTCTGGGTGTGCATGGCATCGGACGTATGCTGCCACAATCGAGGTCAAGCGCAGCCCTCCAAGGATCGAAATGCAGGCAAATGGACCTGGTATCCACATCAATGTTGGTGCGTGGTTGGCGTTTCAGCGTGATGGAATAGAGGATGTGGCCCTGAAGCCATTCGGAGCAACGAGCGAAGTGTACAAATGCTCTTTGGACGTTGAACATGGCGAAGAAAAGCCGGTAAACTGATGCTATATGTTTCTATGAGGTCGAGGGAATGACGAGGATATGCACTGTAAATACCTGTATGCGACATAGATGCCTATGCCTAGGCGTGGTGGCGGGCCGCTGGGAGCAGTCCAGGGGATGGCTGAGAGATTTTAAGAAAGTGCTCAGGAGACTGGGAAACGGTCAGAATGCTTCCCTAGGCTAGGAGAGCTCGAAAAAGAGGCTGAGGAGTAGGAGGGGTAGCGCACGCGAGATATCGGACATGACGAACAAGTGCTCGCCAGCTACTGGCATAACAACGTGTCGGCCTTTGTTTTGCTGGGTAACAGAGTCGCGAGGACGGATGGACTCTTCTATGTGTGCCAATGCTTCTGGATTCCTACGGAACACTTCAGCGAGCGAGACGTCAACCGGGGGCAAGAACCAATTGGTATGCGATGGCGCATCAAGGACATACTATTGGATGCGCACACAAGCATGTTGAGTCGCCCTTGTCTCACATCCATGTCCTTCGATCGATCCCAGTGCTGCTGCCAACCCTAGGCATGGCATGGGAGCGCACATCGCTTCCTGCAATTCGCCACGGAGCAACATGTCCCCGGTCAGATACGCACTCTCGTCCCTCTCCAGGCGCTTAAACACCTATGATGGCAATACATATGAAAATTCGACATCCCACAAGTGCATGTACTGCCTCGAGACGGAAGGGTGCAATAGAATCTGGGAGGACCCTGTTAACATCTCGGAGATAGGATCCATCGAGGAAATTTGCGGGACGGTGCATGAATCACGAACTCAGAGCCCGAACGAACTGGGCGCATATGTTGGGATACAAGGCATGCTGTGGACGAAAACATGTTTCATGTAGATGGGAGGAGATATGGATACGCTGCGTACCCGCCCACTGTTTCCTTGATGTACTCGGCAAGGGCCGTGTATCGTTTCGCACTTGTGTGGCTTTGCTGTCCAGGTCTTAATTGTTGTGCGTTGACGCCCACCTTGTCGCTATCGAGCAAGGATTTCAGTCTCTATCTATGGTTGTTGCAACCTGACAAAGGGCGATCTCGACTTTGAGGATGGAAGGAACATATCTGAGAGGGGGACACGGGGATGGATGGAGATGTTCTATTAACTCTGAGAGGGATGCGCGAAAAGGTTTGAATGCGGGAGATTGGACGTGAGGGAATATGATGGTAAATTCTCCTGGATCGAGATGAACGGAATCGTTTTGAAGAGCGATGGAACGATTCATCACGCGTCAAGGTGCACCTGCAGGTTGACGTGGCAAGACACAGGAGATCTCTATCTGTCTCCTATTAGACCTCTGGGTAATTACAGATTAGGTTCAAACACTAGTAAATACCGACTCTACTCGCCGCGATCGAAAGTCAGCAGACATGACGTGTTCAACAATCACACGACTGGCCCTACAGCCTTCCTGCTCCTCTCCCCTCATACGGGCCACATGATCATCGACGGGTATATATCGCATTTCGTTCTGCCGCCGACGGACGAACTCACACTTGAAAGTTGACAGTAGCCAGCTCGTTGCTATGTAGTAAAACGCTGTTTACTCCAACCATCTCATGACAACTCATCGCCACGGCCTTCCTCGTATGTTCCTTTCACTATACCGCCATCGAAGTCGTGGCACTCAAAGTTTACACCCTCCCTTGACAAGGTCGCAGCAGCCGTCGAGAAGCAATCCGAAATCTCGGTCGACAGCGAGGTGCACGCGTGCATGGCAGTGCTCCGTCGTCTCGGTGCCCAGAACGATGAGCCAGCAGGGATGACTCCTGCCTGAGGACCGTCGGAAGCAGCATGCAGCGTTGCGAGAAGCGTAGAATGAGACCAAGGAATGCGGAAAGCCCGAAGCCGAGAGCAGAAAAGGACAAAGGGGAAAATCGAAAGAGGAAGACTCGAAGAGGAAGCACGTGTCTGCCAAGGTGTGCCCTTTCTACGAGCGCGATGTCTGACTTGCTTAGGATCAGTTGCTTGTGACAGACCTACCAGGGTCTTCTTCGCGTCCCTCTGCTAATCATGACGGTCCTCTTGCTCTCTGCCCTTGCTGGTTCGACAAGCAAAAGGCTACTCAATTCAAGACTGCATCGAACCCTACCAACCTTACACGGCTTACCGCACGCAAAGAGAAGCTGCCGCTATACCAGAAGAGAAATACAAGATAACACTTGAAGACCGAGACAACGAGTCAAAGCCAAAGCTCGTGTAGAGGCAAAGACAACGAAGCACACCTCAAGAAAGCGATCAAACGTAAGGAGAACGCGCGCAGTACAAAGAAGTGGTGTTTTATGTTTTGATGCCTTTATTCGCTGTGCAACGACGACCAACAAATTGGCCAGGGAGGAGAGGAAGGAGCAGGCCCGCTGCATCGATCGCTGCAAGCGATCTGACAATAATCGACGTCAATCGATGTTTGTGGTCGTAGGCGAGAGGGTGATGCTGCAGTAACACGACGTCGAGCATGGCTCGGGAAACTGATGCACTCTTGCACGACTGTTTCCTTGACTCATTCATGGTTGTGGCTTGGACAATACTCGGAGCGGAACATATCAGTCTCCCTGTAAATAATGATACCGCTGACAGGAATGTATACACCTAGTCTCCAGTAGTCGACCAATCTCCTACGATGTGTGATATGTAATATACAATAGATATTGAGAAGTATCCAGGGAAGGTGCAAAATGTGCCATTAGAATGGTGGAAACGAATGGTAGACGTGCGCAATGTAGATAATGGAAACCTCATTGACATCGTGCATTTAATGCGTTTCGCCACTATGGCCCGTGCGGCCACAACAAATACATGAAGGCACCCAGATCGCAAATGAAATTTTGCGCCATGATGATCCTTGAAGTCGATGCTATAAGAATCAACATGAGCCTCAGCTTCCGAGCACATCAAGTATACCATCACCTCAGCGTTAGTTCGGGTACCTGAGGACTCGTGTTTCGCATCGTCAGGACCGGCTTCTGGTTGTGGAGTAGGCTTGGGCTGTTCCGCGGACGGAGTGACGGCAGACTGTTCCCCAGATGGAGTGACGTTGGGCTGTTTCCCCGACCCAGCGGGTTTCTGGGTCAGTAAAAAGGTAAAGAACAATCAGTCATGGTGTTCATAAACGAATCGATATATATACGAACTTCGTCATCATCAACTAACCATGCAGCCCGCTGAACCAAGTGGTCAGATATCCGCATCACAGAAATCGACAAAAGGGGCACACTCACTCTTACTCGCTGACCAGCGACCATCGTCGAAGATTTCTTGTTCGACGGCGGTGTGCTCGTCGGAGCGGATTCCTCTGGACCCCCTTGATGAAGTGCCCGACTGTGACCGCCCCTCTTCATCAACGTTCCGAACCATCCCCAAGGCGTTCGACGTTGATTCCCTTTGGAGCATTCGGCAGTTTCACGATTGGGCTTTTGGCCACGCGCATCGACAGACGAGGTCGTTGGTGGAACAGGAGAAGCGACCGGTTTGGCTTGGGATGAGTCTGGTGGTAGCACAGCGGGCCCAGGCTCGAGAGGATGTTCATCCGAGGCCGGAGACGGGGGCTGAAACTCATTGTTAACACGAGGCTGAGAAGACCTTCTCGCTACCTACCTCTTCGTAGTCGAACAACGCGTCCGATGTGCTAGGTGGCAGCTCAGTCTCCCATGACCATCAGCGCAATGCCTTTGGGGAGGAACCGAACTAGTATTACCTCGAGCAGAGCGTCGTCGTCGTCGTCATCTTGGCTGCCAGTCTCTTGCTCCGGATGACTGGCTTGTGATCCTTTGGGTAGTTCGTCGACTGCCTGTTCATAAGCCAGAATGCTTCACTCTTTCAGTTACAGGGCGATCCTGCTATCGTACCTCAGGAGAATCCTGCTTTGCTTCCTGGTGCAGTGACTGTTCTCCGTGCTGAGGCTTGGGTTGATCTTGATGCCTTTCCGAGCTCGCATCTTGTGTCTGGAGACAACAAAAGGGACGTTCACAGGACTGTCGACGACTCAATGCAATGACAACGACAACTTACGTTCTGGGTTCAGGTCCAACAAGGATTTTATGCGCGTACGGAAGTAGAGATTGATGAGTAGACATTAACCTTGACCTGGGAATGTGGTACTTACATTGATAGAGAGGTAGGACAGGGGAAGGATACTGCTGAGATCCCAAACGGTTGTCCCTGAACTGTCAGTTGCAAGACGACTACCAATGGGGGACAAGGCGATATGCATTATCTGCTTAGTGTCCTCGACAATGCCTAGTTGCGTGTGAGTGGAAATGTCCCAAAACGAGACGAAATGACCAGAGGAGGAGGCAATGAATTTGTTGTTGGCAGAGAGGGCAATAGACATGTATTCCGGGGCGCCGTTTTCATGAATTTTCCATTCAGCCAGTTGGGATCCAGTGGAAGAATCAAACGATCTGATTTTGCTGTCAGTGGATGCGACAAAGAGCTGTTGGCCGTTGATGGACCAGGCAATGGGAAGGTACCAGCGAGGCATTCGGTTCTTGATGGAGACGAGCTGGTCACCGTTGTAACTGTCAAAGATCTCGATGGATGAGCGTCCAGCGCAGGCAATCTGTCCACCATCCGGCGAGAACTTGAGCCCCCACACATAACCGCCATCTTGAAGTTCGACCGGGCCGACCAGTGTCTCCCCAAACGGGAGGCTCCAGATGTTCGCTTTCCCATTGTCAGTCCCGGTGGCAAACCTGGTCGAGTCAGGCACAATGTCGACTGAAACCACATCCTCTCTGCCCTCCACGCTGACGACCTTTGTGTGAATCTCTGCATCCCACACGATCGCTCCCTTCGTGGTCCCACACACAACCCACTCTCGATCCCTCGACACAGAAATGGCTCTCACGTTTCTCCCCGTTTGCCTTCCCACTTCTTGTCCGTCTGCAAGTCGCCATCGCCGGATCCCATTGCTCGTCCCGTCGAAAACATGCGTTCCATCTGGGTCGAATGTGACCGTCCGTACGTTGTCAAGGTCGCTTGCAAGAACCATTCTCGCATTCTTGTCTGACTGAATTGTTAGCACCGTAAATCGCTTCCGAGGCCTACCACGCACTGGGCTTTGTCGACGACATCCTCACAAATGGTCCACACTCGTAGGAAGTTTCAAGAGGTCAAGGAATGGGGTGAGTCGTGGTATGCAGCAGTGCCGCCTCGCGAATGCGTGTCCGTTGATTCAGTTTGTTTACAAAGCGCCTCGCGTCTTGGGCGGTCATGCATTCATGCTTAATCAGATCCCAGTCAGGAACTCGTTGCGATGGCCATTTGATCGGCGAAGTCTGTTGCGACCTGCCAAGTTCATTCCAAGCAGTTTTATTTAGAAACTTGCTCATCGTCTGTATGTCTAGGTTTTGTGGTTGATGTGGTGACTGACTGCCACTGTACGGCTTATCAAAGGGAAAACAGAGGCTTTTCCTGCAAAGCGAATACAGTCGCGGTGGGTGTATGCCTAGCTAGCCCTAGGACATGAAAATGGACTCCCCGAATTTGAAGGTAGAACGCTGACTCTAAGAGGAACCAACGATAACGACGCTAGTAGCAACACACGTACATCTTGGATGTCCACGAACCCGGACGCGTTAGGTGAGTGGTTCATACGTTCAGCCGGTCTCTAGAGGCCCCGACTTGTTCGAAACGGCCCGTTCCGAGTCAGACCTGTATGACTAGGTATGAACGGTCTTCCTGGTTTACTCCAGCACTGATGATCCAATCGTAGATCATAGTTTCAGTACTCTTCACACGCCGCCATATGGTCCCTGGTTCAGACTGGCATGAATCCCTCCCACCTTTACCCAAATACTTGTGCCCGCTCTCACTGCGAGAGTTGTTAAACAATAGGTTACTCACCTGGGTTGAAAACGGTATTCGTCCGTGATGGTTACATGAATTGATGTCATCCATCTATGTAGATAGTCACTGAAGAACATCAATTGAACAACGATACGCTACTTTAACAAAAAGACCGGGAATATGTGGCAGGAACCACTAAGAACAAGGGTGAGATTCTATCCATTCAATTCTTACACGACAATATTCACACTTGCCTACAGTTTTGTCATCGTACGTCAACCCTTTCCAAGAGGATATCACTGTTGACACGAGGAGTAGATATGCCCGGTTCCTCCGTTTTACAACTTGACAGCATTGAACTTAGTGCTCAACAGCGTGCAAGAAGTCAAGCCATAACGACATGCGCTACACTTATGTGAACTCCACTGCCGTCACCGAACAAGTCGATGCGATCAAAAACCGCATTAATCTCCCTCCTTTGGTCCGGTGACGAACCTGACAGCATGTAAGACGCCTTGACGCAGCCATGATTGCATATGACCTGATCTACAAGTAAATATCATCCCATCAGTCTCGTCCTCAACTGCCAGGACTACTATTGGTCTTCGTACACAGCCGGCACCGACGTCGTCAGGTAAGACGTGTGCATGGTCGGAAACAACATTATCTGGCCCGACGTGTGGAATGCGCCCTGCACGCACAACTATGGTTGCCGTGGTTGCGACAGCTGCACGAGCATACCTGCGGAGGATACAGCAGCCATGCCACTCAATACGACATATTCTAGTACCAGAAACGTCCCTGCGAACAGCGGTAGTATCAGAGCCTACTTTGACATGAGTGATCGCGTGGCGAGCTTCAAGAATCGGTGGGAAGTGATGGGGTTTGGGGACGTACCAAGGCCGTGTGGACCGTTTCCCAGGCGTTTGGGGAGGTGGCGAGCGAGTAGCTATCAGCGGCCTATACGCTGGCAAGCTATTCCTACTCCAGTCACCATTGTCATTTGCTGACCTGCATCTTCGTATTAGGGCACGGGCGCCGACGGGTGAAGAGTGGGTCGTGCAAAGCATCATGGGTATCAACCAGGGTGTCGTTCCGTGGTCTGACCCCGCCCAGCGGATATCAAAGCCTCCATGTCCGCGTTTGTGCCCAACCTGCGCCGCAGGATCATGCCATGCTTGTGTAACCCTCCAGTGCTC
>JBBPOB010000821.1:0-12830 GCA_038091275.1 Tylopilus subfusipes | reverse complement strand
AGGCTTACTAATCAGGCACATACCTGATTATATAAGCTACACTTACTGGATAGCCACTCCAGCAGAAAGGCAATTGTAACCTAGATAAATCAAGTCTAGAAATATCTAGTAATTGTTAATGCACACTAGCACAAATCAGCACTCCAGTTTCCCAATAAAGAGGTTTATTACTAAGCCCTATTGAGTGTGAACTGAGTGAACCTTAAGCGAAATTTTCCACACTTCTCCCCACCACATTTGGTAACTAAATCTCACACAAAGTGCCTCTTGATATTATTCCTAGATAAGTCTTGCTAGGCTCACTATAACTCAACAACAACCAGGCATTAGAAACTGACTATCTCAGAAATCACTACACCTGGTAACCTTATTACTAAGACTTCCCACACAGCCACAGCTCCCATGCTTCAAGCAGAAAAGAACACAGAAGCTTAGACTCTTGCCAGTCACAGTGTGATTAGCCACATATGTACATCATTTGCTAATAGATATTAGCACCCTCAATACCACAAGCTAGGAAGAAGCCAACCCTATTCTCTGAATAGATTATTCGAGATTGGAAGAACGACCAGGGATCCAATTAGCTAAGTTTCTCACTCACTCACTAGCAACACTATTGTTTAATCTGGTAGGTGCATTGTCCATCACCAGCTTATAGTTAGATTGGGCCTGGAGGGAAGATAAAAGAGTCCCCTAGCATCCATTCATTTTTCCCTGACTAACGACAGTGTGAAGAGCGCTCGAGTGCCATGCCTATCGCAATGGCACATTCATGATGCAGGCAGGCCAGTAGCCAGGAGTCTTGAGCTGGCTGCCTGCTCATAGGGTGTGAGTTAACAGCTGGGTGCCCCCAGTGCATTCTGAGGGGGTAAAAAGGTGAGGATGGTTAAGGCAGACATGAGGGTGCAAGCCAACTTGTTGTTGAATCTAGAGAGGGCATCTGCAATGGAGTTGAGATTGCCTGTGATATGAACAATGTGAAGGTTGATGTGGTAGGTAATGAGGGCATCAACCATGGAGATGACAATAGGGTTGAAGGGGGGTTTTGCATGCAGGGTGTGGAAGATGTCAACCACAAAGGTGCTGTCAGAAAAGATAGCTAGGCATACAGGGGGGGGGTCCAGCATTGCGGTGATGTGTATGGCAGAACATACAGTGAGGAGCTTGAGGTAGTTGATGTGGGAGTCAATAGGAAGCTCAGACTTGGGGCATTGAAAGCCAAGGTTGAGGTGGGGGAGAAAAACACTAAGACTGCCTGTGAAGGCAGCATTAACATGGGCAATGCAGACAACCTCTTCAGACAGGCTCCATGCACATGCCTGTAAGAGGTGTATGCTGGGCAGGTGCTCCAGGTGGTTGGTGAGTCATAGGAGTTCCCAAGCAACAGCTTTGTTGATGGTGATACCTGCAAACATTTTTAATTTTCTGGCTGTCTTCTCATATAATGCAGAAAGATCAGGGGGAAGGAGGTAGAAGACATTGAAGGCCCAGTTGCACCAGCCTGTGAGGCATAGGTAATCATGAAGTGGCCACCATTTGCCAGGCACAGCAAAGGCATGAATGTGCTGGACCAGTTTGAGGCACTTGTTGTGGGGGAACTCCACAGTCATGGCATTAGGATCAACTAGGAAGCCAATAATCTCAAGTGTTGTACTGAACACTTGTTTTTGCTCATTGTGGGGCAGACCGATCTCGTTCCAAAGGAGTAAAAGGTCTGCTTGCTTTGTGGGAAGCCACTTATTGTATAGTGCATAGTACTTGAGATTTCCTTCAAGTTCGAACCTGTATGAGTTGTCGATGTACACTTTGAGGTGTTCTAGCAGTTTGACAAATATGGCAATCCAAATTACAAGGAACATGAAGCAAACCCATATTTTGCAAGACCTGTGGCCACTGAAGTTGTTACAATGATTGACATGTCGGCCTCCATTGAAGTGAGTGCATGTTTGTTTCAGCTGCCAGAGTGGGTGCATGGGCATGCGGTGATATGCCATCAAGACATTAGATTTGAACATAACAAGGCAGGTGTGGGGGTGCTTCTCCTGAAACTCCAGGAGGGATGCTTTGAGGAACTGAATTCCATCCATCTTGGTGCTGGAAATAAGATCGCGATCAATCATGTCATTGAGTGAAGGTTGCCCAGCACTGTGGTCAATGACCATGTGCAGCTTGATGGACCGTGGTTTTGGAACTGTGTGCACTGGGATGCTGTACAAACTGGGCAAGAGCTCATGACCGAATGAGGGAGAAAACCGGCCTGCAAGGGTCTTCTCAGAGAACTGATTCAAGATAAACTCCAAATCAGACTCTGACTGAGGGCAGCAATTGGGCTTGTCACTGGTGGGTGGGTAGGTGGGATCAGTGGTGTTAGCCCATGGCCAAGCAGACTGAGTCGATCAGAGGGCAGTTAGGGTGGTTGACAAGGAGCTCTTCAAATGTGTCAACATTGATGGGGGTAACAATGGTGAAAAGGTATGCATGGGACTGCAAGGTAGACTGAGTGAGGGGGTTTTCCCACTCAGAGATGGGTGGTTGTGGGACAGGTGGTGAATAGAGTGTGTCGTGAACGGCAGGGCTGAGAGACACATCCAACATGTTACAGTTGACCTCCTCTTTTTTTCTGTTCTTCTTATCATGGTATCGTATGCCGTCCACACCCCGATCTGGGGTATATATTCTTACAGGATCGACCATTTCTTGCTTATCTTTGGTCCATCCTCCATTAACTTTATTAAATTATAACAAACTCCAAGCCGTTCGTCTTTGAACTTCACTTCTACTTGGAAGGGGACTTGACTCATAGTATCTTTGTCATTATATGCTCACATTGGACTTCTTCTCCTCTAGCTAATTGAAACGACCAGACTCACTGAAGAGCTGATAGTCTGAGATGAGAGCAAGCAGGACTAGGAATCAGTGAACAGTGGAGAATGGGAAATCTCCAAGTGAACAAGACTGGGGAGTTCAGTTGTTCACCTGGGCCTTTATATACTATTCTAAGGTTTGTACATGTGTATGGTAGATCTAAGATATCCTGTGTCTAGTCTACCATGAGGAATACATGTGTGTACAGCCCAGATAACTGGATCATACCCTAGAGGACAAAGGGGAGTCATGGTGAGTCAGAATGTACATGAGGACGAACATGAAGAATACATGAGGACAAGATAAGGACATGAGGCATACATGAGGCTGATAAGCATATGACTAGCTATGACTCATTCTGGGTTGATCCTATATGAGGGATGATTCATTGTGAATCATTCTGAGTCATTCTTGCTTGATTCCTAATCGTGGGAATTCAAACCTAAGCGTGGGAAGGTTCGGTCAAGCTCGGTTAAGCTTGGTCAAGTTCGATCTAATTGTGGGAAAGTAACTAAAGTGTAGTAAAAGTGTACGAAATGTGAAGTAGTGACTAAGGATTAGGAGAAATGTAACACTAATTCTCTCGCATTAGCTATGTAATCCCTTTTACTCATAGTCCGATACTTCTCCGATGTTCTTTTACCTTCAATGATTATGCGTCCTTATAGTTCAACACTATATAAACCTCGTTGAATACCTTGTATTACTTCATACTTGATCTTCTGAATCATATGCTTGGTCTCATATCCTAGTCCAATTGACTAGTCCCCTCAACCTTTGACCTAGCTAGTCTGACTGACTAGAACCCTTGACCTAGCTGGTCCATTTGACCAAAACCTTTGACCTTGTTGGTCCATTTGACCAAACTCTTGACCCAGTACTCTAGCTCTTGAGGACAAAGCATCTCTTTGTGAGTACCTCCCTCAAGACAAGAGCAGACCTTCAAGTGTTTGTCTACCAACAAACGACCAGCATAACACAATGCTGTTGGTGTGCCAGAGCCAGTGTTGGCGATACTTGGGGTCAGAGAAAGGCTTGGCTGAGCTCTTAGGTGGAAGGGCAACACTCAGATTTGCAGTGTCCTTTTCCACGCTTGATGCATACATGAGAGTATTTGCAGGACTCTGCAGAGCATTTGCAGGATTCTTGGTTGAATTTGCAGCAGGGTTTGCTTTGCTGTGTTTTGAAGGAATGTGTGTAGGAAGTGGAGTGAGATGGGTGAGCAGCAAGGAACTGGGTGCCTGATGGGAGGAAATGGGTTTGTTGGAGGTCAGCAAAGTGGGGGAAGTCTGAAAATCATAAGTCATTGTGGCTGCCAATTCGCCTTCTGACAGCTTTGTCGAAGCAAATGATGATGTCATGGAAGTCAGAGTGGTGTTGGGTGAACATTTGCAAAATGAACTCTCCATATTTCCTGAACTCAAACCTCCTAAAGGGGAACACGAAGGTGTACACTTCCTTAGCTTGTCCCCAAGCAGTGATCCAGTCTGGGCCTGTGACAACTGCTCAAGCAAAGGGTGTTTGGGGAAAGGTGAATTTGATGTCCCCCAGTTTCTGTGTTTGTTTCTCACACGGCTGCAAAGTGTAATGGTAGGTGAGAATGGCGTCAAGGTTGACAAAATTTCCCTGAAGAATGTGTTTAAGCTCACCAGTTGGGAACTCAGGCCTGGAGGGTGAAAGGTCATATCTTCTGACCACCTCCTTGAAATCATTCGACCAGTTTTCAATGAGTTTGTTGGTGCATCTGAGGTCTCTATGGAGCACCTCACCACACCTCTCTCCACTGGATCACTCAAGGTACCTGAAGTCGAGTTTGACTTGCTTGGGTCAATGTCCATTTCTACTAGCAGATCGCTGACTGCTGGCGCTGGTTGATGACATGCTGGTTGATCTGTTAGATATTTCAAGAGAGGAACAGAGTGAGCCTGAGTCCAAGTCTTTTGACTCTCGGTCATTGGCCTGCCTCGCCCTTCGCTGGTCCCCCCTTTTGGCTGGTGTTGTGACCTCCTTTCCTTTACCTTTCAGTTTTGGTTCCTCACGCTTGTTGCCAATGCCAGCCTCTTCTTCTGTAGAGAGAGTGACTGAAGGACCTGATTGAGTTTGTGAGCTTGCATTGTGCAACTTGTTCTTGACCCTGTCAACAAGTGTGAGGTAGTGCTTGAAGGCACTGGTCTCTTCATGGGGGTCGGTAAGGATGGCCTCAGATATAGATATAGTGACTCCAATCCTGGTACAGGTCGACACTCTGTCGGCCTGCCCAGCTCGAAAGTTCTTGAGTGCATTGAGGCATGGTCCTTCATACATAGGTCTACTGTTGTCAGGCCTGTCTCTGCTGTCCATGACAGTTCATACTCCAGAGCCAGATGTGATCCCAAAGGCCTCTGACCCTCCAGTTCTGGCAAGTCTCGACATACTGCTTGATTCATGTTGAGTAGACATAAATGGTTTGGGATAAACAAATATATAGCATGAGAAGTTTGCTGGACATGAGGATGATGAAACAGCAGTGAGTGATGGGACCAGAGCGAGGAGATGCCCCTCTTGTTGAGGGGCTGTGGCTCTTGATCAGTGCGTCACCTGTGTTCTGCCTATGGAGGGGTAGCATTGCCCATTAAATCTAGTTAAATGAATTATACTCAACTTTGTGTCTAGCACACACAAAACACAGTTTTGGCTTTGGTTTGGTTATGAAAGGGACCCAAACTAATGTATAATCCATCATCTCATGTACTTACTTTCCCATCAAACTGACTTCCTGATGCAGTATATCAAAATCAAGTGAGCCACATAAGTTTTCCAAATTAAGTTATATGAGTGATTGTTGATTTTTAAATGTGTCAATGTGTCTCATGTCTGATCACATCTCTCTCTTTCTTCCCTACACCTTATTATGCTCTTTTTATGCTTATTATGCTAAATATCTCTTACAATGCCATTCTATAGCCAGCACAATAACTATTCACACTGGATTGCTTCTGCAGTTCCTCAAGTGTGGGCTTTAGCCAGCCCTGTGGATCCATCTAATCTTACTGATATTGGTAATGATGCTGAGTGACTGGCTTTGCCATCACCCTTGCCATCACCCACACTGAGTGGCAATGTCATTTTCCCATCTGTAAGTCTGTCGCCTTGTTGTTTGCTGCATTGTTCCTCTCATCTCACCCAGTCAAGCATGTCCTCCCTCAGTCTCCCCAGCATTGTTCGAATCAGCAGCTCTCTCAAGATGAGATATTAGAACATCTACAAACTGGCTTGCCTTCGTCATTCATGACTCTGTATTAGCATAGCATTCTCACTGTATCATTGATAGATGGATTCCACACATTTCACTGTCCTCATTGCCTCATGATAATCCAGACCAGCATCTCTGCATCGGTTTCTCTCTTGCTCATTGGTCATTTTACAGTCCTCAGCAATCACTATCGTTACAAATCTTGTACAGTACAACATGCACACAATGAAAACAAGTCCACTCAAGCAGTGCTCCAACTTGAACAAGTGTGCAGCACTTCAAGCATCTCCAGTTGCACACCGTCACCAACAGCATCAGCAACTTCTTCTCCTATCTTTTCTTTTTCTAGGCCAATTACATTTTGTTCAATCACTCAGTAGTAAGTACCTACATAGCCATTGTCACTCAACTAACCTAGCCATCTGAATTCACGTTACAGTGTCTCTGGCTCCAATGTTAACAACTCACACCAAGACTTACCTGACTCTTCAACCTCTTTACCTCCATGCTTTGGCCTTCCGTTCTGTTGGGATATTGCTCCTGACACCAATATGCAGGTTAGCCTGCCATGGTTGCATACATTGCATGGAAAACCAGATGAACTCCTGTACACACTTAATATCCTTGATAATCAAGCCTATGCCTGCTCTTCTAACTGCACTTGCTTCGTGACAGATCCAAACAATTGCTGCTCACCCTGTGCTACCCTCGTGTCTACATTAACAGAGCTCGGCAAGTCTATTAAGCTCTATCCACCATGTACGAGGTGCTCCCTCAAGAATGTTCTTCAACTGTCTCAAATCATAGACGAGCGCCACAAAGAGCTTGAACATTGGAAGCTACAGTGACCTCAAAAACTCTTTCTATACTAACCCCAACTGCAGTGCGCTTCACACACTACCAGCCACTGTGGGAATTTTGCTTAGCTTTGGTGGAGGTATAAATAGTACTCACTCTTGGCTATGAAATTGCCCCCTGGTCCATGTGATTCCATTCCCACACCATTGAGATATGACCATTTTAAAACTGTCATGTCATGGAAAGGGTTTTTGAGCTTTTGAATTGACAAGGGTATTTGGGTATGATTAATACTTGGTATAGCCTCCTTTTGCTTTAAGCACTGCCTGAACCCTTCTAGGCATGCTCTCAATCTGTTTCTGACACTCCTCAACTGGTATCCTCTCCCACTCCATCTGAACCCTTTCCCACAACTCACGAATCCCATTAGAAGGGTTTTCATGCTCTGCAATCCTCCTTTTAAGCCATTCCCAAAGATGTTCTATAGGGTTTAAGTCAGGAGACTGTGCAGGCCAAACCATAGTCCTAAATTCCTGCTCCTCTAGCCAGTCCTTGGCCTTCTTGCAGGTGTGCTTGGGATCATTGTCTTGCTGAAAGATGATATCAGGAGGATTGAAACCATAATACTCCAGTGTTTGCTGGAGCTCATCCTTCAAAATCTGAAGGTAGAGGTCCCCATCCATCCTACAATCAATCTTGGAAGCAAATCCAACTCCCTCCAAAGTCATACAGCCCCACATCATCAGAGAACCTCCTCCAAACTTGAGGGTCCCATTTACCAGCCTATCACTAAGCCCCTCACCTGACCTTTTCCAAGCCCATTTATGCCCATCTAATCCTAGGTGATTGATTTTGGTCTCATCAGACCATATTACCTTCTTCCAGTCCTCTACAGTCCAATTCTTGTGGGCATAAGCAAAATCCAAACGAGCCTTGCAATGCCTAGTAGAGAGAATAGGGCATTTGGACTTGACCACAGCCTTCATACCAGATTTCTTCAAATGAAGATGAACTGTACTTGTAGAGAGAGGCTCATTGATGATGTTGGATAGAGCTTTGGTCACGTGGACAGCATTTTCAGCTCTGCCAGAGGTGATAAGATGCTGGGCATGGCAAATGAAGAAAGCTTGGAAGGACGACCTCTAATAGCTCTGGGAAGAGTAGAATGCTTCTTGGAGTGAAGTTTGGATATAGCAGAAGGGCTGACACCAGTTTGCTTGGCAATGGCTGCACCAGAGTGGCCAGCATCAAGCAGAGAAAGAATGGTATTTTGCTGAGTGAGAGAAAGGGATTTAACCATAATAGTAGTTGAGAATCAAGAAGTGTGTGAACTTTTTTAAACTCAGACATGCTATTTACATGTATATCCTTATTTGTATTAACAAACAATGACAAATAATCAATGAGTTGACTGAGATCCTAATCATCATTTCAAAAGCTCAAAAACCCTTTCCATAACATGACTGTTTTAAAATGGTCATATCTCAACAGTGTGTGAACAGAATCACATGACCCAGGGGGCAATTTCATAGCCAAGAGTGAGTACTATTTATACCTCCACCAAAGCTAAGCAAAATTCCTCCGGTGGCTGGCAATGTGTGAAGCGCACTGCAGTTGGGGTTAGTATGGAAAGGGTTTTTGAGGTCACTGTAAAGGTCAGAATACTGTTTCTTTACTATTATGATCATTCTAACACTTTTTTGTGCTAGTCACTTAATGATGGATGGTTGATCAGCAATAAACTCAACATCATCAACAGTCACTCTGCACTTCTAATGGCCATGTCCCAAACAGACGTGCCCTGGCTCCAATGCCTTCTTCAAGTCCAAATCAAGAATGGTGCTGGGATTAACATGATTGTTCATTGTGTTGAGGAGGCAATTGAACAAGGCTACAAACCTTGTGGTTACAGTGATGATGTGTACAACCTAGCTCTCCTGATATATCGCATCGGTGGCGCAAATCTCCTTTATGCTTTGAATCAGCACATGGTGATTCCATCACTTTGTTCCCTTCACAACTGACTCTCTTTTGTCACCATCACTCCAACCATTGATGCAATCACCCTTGAAACCATCACTCCCAATATTCACAATGTCATCATTGCTCCCTATGCTCAAGCTAGGCTGGATACCCTTTGTGGAATCAGTTTTCTCACAGATAAAATCACACTGGAGGAAGCCACTGTATATTTCCCTTCCGAAAATGGAGTTGGTGGACTGTGCTGGAAGCATGCCCACAATGTTGATCCATCCTGAACACCTACGAGTCCACTCTTTAGATTGCCTCCAAACTTGAATCTGGGACTGTCCACATTGGCAAGGAGATGACCGTAATTATGGCACATTGTTTTGGTGAAAATGAAACCTATCCAATTCTTGCCACACCTTTATGCAAAGAAGAGGACTTCACTGACTGGGAAAAGCTCATTGAAAAGATGATTGATGCTTGAATTGATGAAGATGCTGAAAAATTGGTTGGTCCATTGTGGTCATTTGCAACTGATGGCGATGCTACATGTTGCAAAACTGGTCACCATGCACTTGTTTGTGATAAGCTCAATGAGTCTTCCCCACTTTTTGGCTTTTTGTCCAACATTCCTGACCTTAATCTCTACATGGGCAAACACTCCATCACACTCAACTTCGACTACAAGCACATATTTGAATGTAAGTCAATTCTATCCATTGGCAGTGCAGTCCAAACTGATCTTGCTCTATTTGTTAGGCTTTTGTACGTTTCTCCGCTTGTCACATGGGATGGTGCTTAGCAATGGATACCACATGCATGCAAACAAATTGGAAAGCTATCTCACGTGGCTAGATGACTGCAACAAGGACAGAGCCAAAGGGTTATTGTTCCCTAATGACCCACAAGATGTGCCCCATGCCATTGACCTCATGCATGCCATTATAAGGCTGGGGTGAATTGATCCTACACGGTCTCCTTATACCCTGCCTGGGCAAATCCCTAATGTTGATGCTTACATCAATTTCGAAAGCATCAGCATGCTAGGAGAGCTTCTCCACAACCTTCTTGAACCATTCATCAATCTGACATTATTGCTCTCTCAACAAGTTGTTCACCTCAGCACCATCATTGCTCATTCATGCCTAACCAGCTGTACTATGACTCTCAAACCCTTGTCAAGAATGCAATCTTCTGCATTGCAAAGAAACAGCAGCTTAATGCTTCTGAGCCTGTTATGTTTCTCCTAATTCTTAGTAGTTACTTCACATTTCATACACTTTTACTTCACTAACTTATTAGATGAGTCATGTCTAGTAGATGAGTCACGCCTAGTCAAGTCGACTCAGTATGAGTCACAACTAGTCAGAACAAATAGGAATGAGTCATAGCTAGTCATATGCTTATCAGCCTCATGTATGCCTCATGTCCTTATCTTGTCCTCATGAATTCCTCATGTTTGTCCTCATGTACATTCCAACTCACCATGACTCCCCTTCGTCCTCTAGGGTATGATCCAGTTATCTAGGCTGTACACACATGTATTCCTCATGGTAGACTAGACACAGGATATCATAGATCTACCATACACATGTACAAACCTTAGAATAGTATATAAAGGCCCAGGTGAACAACTGGCATCCCCAGTCTTGTTCACTTGGAGATTTCCCATTCTCCACTGTTCACTGATTCCTAGTCCTGCTTGCTCTCAACTCAGACTATCAGCTCTTCAGTGAGTCTGGTCATTTCACTTGAACAAGACTTTCATACTGATACTGCGGCAGGCTTAACTTGCCACTCCGCATCCACCTTATCTCACCACCCCTTACTTTTGATCAGTAAGCACAGGGCTTCTGATCCATAGTGCACACACAGGGCACACTAACCGCCGATCAGTTTAGTGTCACAATACTACTACTTCCCCGTTCCCTTCCATTACAGGACTCATGGGAGAGTGATCGATGAAGTACACGAAGGTAACACATACCTTGAAGGCCGCCAGACCTTATATGGTCTACTGGAAGCCCTCACCCCAGAAGTACAGAAACCCCCTATAGCAAACGAGTGGGACTCTCCCAGTCCCGACCCAGAAGAGCACTTCCCACTTCCCGATTTTGAGTATTGGGACCCTGTGCCGGAATCTCCAGAATATAGCGTCAAGGTAGAAGAAGAAGAGATCCTCCTTCCCTTGAGTCTCCCTGCCTCGAAGAAATAGAAGACCCCTGAGTTAACATACCTGCCAAGTATACCAGAGGTACAGACAATCCTGCATATCGAGGACCTTTTTTGGCCCGACTTTAGTGACGACACATCTGATTACTCCGATCAGATTGAGCTAGATGAGCTAGCATCTTACAGGACCCGCTCCCCTGCCTACTTTCCTCCTCCCGTTCCGGAAGCTGCCCCAGAACCCTTTATTGCATTCGACCTGTACGTTGAATACCCTGTGCCGCCCCGCTTTTCTCCCTTCACCAGGAGAAGCCCCGCCCCCACGTACACAGACCTCCAAGACCCAGTCCATTTCTCAGAAGATCAGGACCTTGTATTCCCTGATCTAAGGGAGTTTAACACGACTCCACTCCGCTCGCCCCTGCTCCTTCAGAAGCCAGTAGATTGGACACCGGTCCACCGCCGTCTCCTTGAACAGGAGATATTCAGGTCTGGATTCTCCACTCCCTTCACTCCGAACAGACACAGTATCGCTCACACTCTGTGTAGAGCTTTCCTCCCTCAACAGGTCAAGGACATTATTTGAGAAGGAATTGAATTTGGTCGTGTGCAGCAGAGAGGTAGGAACCTTGATTCACCTGCACCCAGCAAACACGTTCCAAAGAAACCGTGACTCGAATCACCTGTACCTGATAGCTCCCCCTCCTCTTCCTCTAGCATACCTCCTCCCCCTTCTCCTCCTCATTGTTGGCATCGCAGTACATATAGTAGTACCAGTAGCAATCACCCTCCCCTTTGTAGAAAGAGAAACCTTAGGGCACCTGCATGTTACAGGGACTTGTAGAATTGTTATGAAATATATCCAGAGGGATTGGATCATCGCACAGAGAGAAAGAAGAGAACGCATTGAGCAACTAAGACGTGAACAGAACGAAAACCCCGAGCTTGAAAGAGAGCTAAATGAACCCCTTGAAGATCTTGATCAACTGGATCAGATCAGACTGAGATCTCTGCCCCCGAGTTACGAAAGCGATCGAGATTCTGAGAATCAATCAATCATAACTGTGCCTGTTAGTCAGCACAACATAACTGTTGATGAAAGAGAATAAGCTGGATTCAGTCAAACACCACAGGAACCTATCTAAGCAGGATAAGATAAGATTCCAAGAGTCTATTGACATACTCACCAAGCGAAAATCAGGAAAACCCTATCCAAAGAAATCCGTCTATGCTAAGTTACTATGGCTTCCCAACAAATGAGAGATGAAGTCCTCGCTGCTATCAACGCATGTGCAGTAAACTTCCAAACAGGTGTACCAGCACTAGTTACCGCCATCACCAACATCATCAATGCATGTGAGCAGATGGGAATACAAGTTGGTAACCTACAAACACAACTGCAACAAGCACAAGCAGGTGGAGCAATCGCTACACCTAAGATCTCTAAGCTACTCGCTGACCCAGGAACTTTCGATGGTTCCATAGCTAAGTTCAAAGAATGGTGGGCTAAAGTCAAAGCATGGCAACAAGAAAGCGATGCTGCCATGCCTACCAACACCGACAAACCAGTCAGAGCAGTCCTATCTCAACTAGAAGGACCTAAAGCAGGAAACTTCGCCCGAACACACCTTGAGGCTATCAATGCCGGAAATGCATACACATGGGCTCAGTTAACCACAGAACTGGAAGGACTATTCTGACCAGCTAATCAGAAAGATTGGGCTCGTAAGAAGCTCAAAGATCTGAAACAAGGAAAGATGTCTGTAGATGACTGGATCATCAAATATCAGACATATGC
>JBBPOB010000820.1:0-12839 GCA_038091275.1 Tylopilus subfusipes | reverse complement strand
CGACGTGCCGAGAATTATCATACCCTCCCATCTAACTCCGATCGTCGGAATTGGCAGGTGCGTCGAGAAATGCACAGAGCGGACAATCCTCCATCCTATGCAACTCAGCGACGTTTGTCTCCCAACGTAATCATCGTCGGAGAGACAGGTGCGGGGAAGAGCTCCATCGTCAACCTGATCGCTGGGAAACCACTCGCGCAAGTCGACTCTGGCGCGGGTGCCTGCACGTTGGAAGCCACCCCATACGACATCATTCTCCCAGACAACCAGCGACTCGGACTCAGCCATCATGTCCGTTTATTTGATACGGTCGGTCTCAACGAGCCGCAGTTCAAAAAGGCCGATTACCTCTCCGCGATCGAGAAAGCAAACACGCTCATCTGTCAACTCCAACGTACAGGTGGCATCCGCCTCCTCCTGTTTTGTATCCGCGGTGGCAGGATCACAGCAGTGGTGCAGAACAATTATCGCTTGTTCTGCGATATCCTGTGTCAGAACAAGGTGCCAGTCGCGTTCGTCATCACGGGTTTGGAGAACGAAGAGCGGATGGAAGGGTGGTGGGAGCGCAATGTGTCGTCATTCGAAGCGTGTCGTCTTTCTTGCGTTTCGCACGCGTGCGTCACTGCCATCCGTGGACTCGATGGCTATTACTCGGCGAAATACGACGAATCCCAGAAGACGATACGCGCCATGCTCATGGCGCATGTGGCTGGGGGTAGCACGTCGTGGCAGCCCGAACGGACGGAATGGTTCATCAACTTGGCGGGCAAGTTGTTGAAGTGGCTAAACCGGGTCAGGGGCTGGTATCGACAAGCGTTGACGGTGGAGGAGCTGGCTCGCCACCTTCAAGACAAGTGCAAGTTTTCCAGATCAGAGGCGGAGTACTTGGCACCCAGGATATGGGCCAAGCGGATGGAAAACAAGGGTCCCGACTTCGTGAAGTCAGGTGATCATGATACCTCTTCGATCGACTTGTCGTGAGGATGCATCGTTATTGTACTGGATGTTCTTATGTTTTTGTATTGCGATTAGCATTGAGCAGATTACTGTACTGTACACATACGACTTAATGTATTACCATGTTCAGACAGATGATCGATGAGGACTCATCGACGTCAAGGAAGGATACGGGGCCGATGCATCAGCAGGCGTTGTTCGCAGGGGAAGATGGTGCCCACAACCCTTCGGTCGCCCGCGTAAAAGCCCCAGCCCTCAGCCTCAGCCTCAATGACTCTGTACACCGTTGCCTGAGAAAAGATGCGTGCCCCAGAAAAGAACAGGAACCCGTAAGTAAAGCATTTCTCGGATAGTTTTCGAGCTAACTCCGTCTGGGCATTAAGGCACCCAGCATACTTCGCGGTTCACCGCCCCCATACGACTCACGGCCTTGCAATGTCATCGTATTCGGAGAGACAGGGGTGGGCAAAAGCTCTGTGGTCAACTTGATTGCGGGGGCGAAACTCGCCAAAACGTCACCGGACGCAAATGCTTGCACATTCGCTTCCGATTCCTACCCGGTCGTTCTTCAAAGTAACCGGCCGTTCTGGATATGGGATACGGTCGGCCTCAACGAGCCGGAGATCTCGCACGATAATTACCTTCATGCAGTCAAGCAGGCGTATAAGCTCATCAAGGAACTGGAGTGTTCTGGAGGGGTTCACCTCCTCTTGCTGTACATGTGCGGCAGGATCACCAAGTCTGTGCAGCAAAATTACAGGTTGTTCGTCAAGGTGTTCTGCGAGAAGAAGGTACCCCTTTGTGTCGTCGTCACCAACTTGGAGAATGAGCCATGCATGGAAGACTGGTGGGTCGAGAACGAGGAGGTGTTTAAGAGATATGGCATATCCGCAGACGGACACGCATGCATCATTGCCAGCCCTGGGGTCGAAGACATCTTCCGTGACAGGTACGAGGAGTCGGGGGGGAGATGATATGTAAACTTCTGCTGGACTTGGAATTGAAGCTGTCCAGGGAAGGGTGGAAGAAGGAAACGCATGGATGGTTAACCGACCTGTTGGGGAAACTGGGTAAGATGCTCCCTCGGCACCGTCGCTCTGGCCGACTGACTAGTCAAAAGCTAACGGAAAAGTTGGTCCACGAGTGCGGGTTTTCAAGGAAAGAAGCAACTGGTATCGCAGCTTCCATCGAGGTAGTTCGTAATCAGACCTTTGGTAGCGATGAAGGTACGTTATGACGTTTCGGATAAGGAAAAGTCCACCGAGCGAGAATGATTACCTGAGGGTTATGTTGTATATACAGTAGACTACGACCATGTGTCCACTATGACCAAACATGAGCCCCAGTGAAAACTTGCTATGATCCTGCCTGTCCGGGTATGTCCAGGTATGTCTTTTATGTCCATACATAGCATGCCAGATGTAATCATAAGTCTCTAACATAATGAGAATGTTTGGCATGCTTGTATGTGATTCTATCTGGCAGAGTATGTCATATCATAAGTCAGCAGATAGGGACAGCGGCAGTTTCAGTGTGCTGATATGCCTGTATTGTATTGCAAATGGTGGCTTATGTTGTTCGCATCTGCTGGAATATGATATTATATGTTGCTTCCCGCTTGACCATTTGTAGAAGTATACTCAGTATGAGATGGAGTCTGTGACTGATATATTGCACACCTGTAGAAGTATACTACAGAATGTAAGTATAAAGTATGAATGATAAACAGGCTGATCTCACCTCAGTACGAGACAGAGTCTGTGACTGAGGTAGAGACGCATCGATGCTAAGGTTATCTACCCGAGATTATGTAATACGGAAGTAGCCGGGTCCATTTGAATGTGCGGTGCATGAACATGATGAACAAAATACAACACTCCCCCCTCAAATGGATGGGTGTAAGCCTAACTCGTGTGCAAAATGCTTAGCCTTGACGCTAGGCAAAGCCTTGGTAAGTGTATCTGCAACCATATCTGAAGAAGAACAATAATGAAAAGAAATAGAACCATTTTCGACACTGAAATGAATAAAGTGGTAGCGAATATCAATGTGCTTGGTGCATGCGTGATAGCTGCCATCACGCGTCAATGCAATAGCTGACTGATTGTCTCCATACAGAACCAGCAGCTGCGCAAGCAGCTTGAACATTTCGCCAATCAAATGACAGAGCCAGATGGCTTCTTTAGCTGCGTGTGTTGCGGCGACATATTCAGATTCGGCCGTGGACAAAGTGACCAACTCTTGCTTCCTCAACCCCCAAAGAACTGCTCCCCCATTGATGAGAAAAGCATACCCAGTGATAGCGCGACGGTGTTCTTGTGTCGCACCATCTGCGTCGACATAGCCAATGAGGCCTGTCGTCCGTGTCCCAAAGGTGAGTGCAAGTGCCTTAGTGCCTGCGAGGTACTTATAAATTCTCTTCACAGCTTCCCAGTGATCCCATCCAGGGTTAGCGCAAAACTGTGCCACAAATGATGTTGCGAACGCAATATCCGGGTGGGTCCCGCTCGCGAGGTGAATCAAGGATCCGACTGCCTGTCGGTATGGTATATTACGCATCCGTGCAACCTCATTCATCGTCTTCGGTGACTGCTTCTCAGACAATTGGACATGGGGATCAAGAGGAATCGAGACTGGCTTGACACAGACAAGACCTTGTTACACTACATACAGTGGCTCAAAAAACTGTTCCAATGTTTGCATGTTTTTCACTAAATGTGGTGGTCAGTGATAACCCCTAATCCTTACCCTAAACTATGAGTGGATGAAATGAAGTATCTACTCTTGGCTTTCTATCTGCTCAAGATTCAAATAATTTGGTTGTGATTTGATGAAATGACAGCCATATCAAAATGGCAACTCATTGGGACAGTTGTTTGATTTTGAGTTTGCATTATATATATCAGACCCTGGAATGCTGTAATATGCTTACATACCTTATGTAAATAGTATATTATGTCACCATTATGTAATGAATCATAATACAGCATATATAAACCCTGCCATCACAAATATATTCCCTCATTGTCACCATAAAACATCTCTCTACTGTTTAATAGGATAACATCATTTCTCTTGCTTCTCTTGATCTCTCCTGCTGAAAAATTGCATCCCAAACTGGCATAGGGAAGTCTACTGTGGCTAGGGTCCTTCAGGAAATCCAGCCAAAGAAAGAAAACCATCTTGGTGGATGTCCTTCCAAGCTCTCTGCTATTAACAAGCATGCTACCATTCAATGAATTATTACTGGCAAGCCAACAATGCAGTTCAGGCCACTCATTTCATCAATTCCATCATCAGCACCCCTGTCTGCTCACAGACAGTCAGGAATTCCCTCAAGGAGGCCTCTCTCAAGGCTGTGGTGAAGAAGAAAAAATCTCTTCTCTCTGCCAGCCATAGAAAGAGAAGGTTAGCCTTTGCTCTCAAGTATCAGCATTGGATTGTGAAGGACTGGAAGAGGGTTATTTGGTCAGATGAGACCAAAATCAATAGAATTGGGTCAGATGGACAGGAGTATGTGTGGAAAAGAAAGGGAGAGGGGCTAATTTCTGAAGAGGTCAAAAATATAGTCAAGTTTGGAGGAGAATCACTGATGGTTTGGGGCTGTATAGGGTGGAATGGAGTGGGGGTTTTGAGTGAGGTTGAGGGGAAGATGGATGCTGGACAGTATGTGGCCATTTTGGAGGGAGGGCTGTTGTAGAGCATGAAGGAATTTGGGATTCCTGAAGGTGAAGTAATCTTCCAGCAGGATAATGACCCCAAGCATACATCCAGAAGGGCCCAGATCTGGTTTGAGGAGCAAGGTATCAAGCTTCTTGATTGGCCTGCTCAGTTTCCAGACCTTAGTCCCATTGAACACACTTGGTATTATCTTAAAAGATGCCTTTCAGATTATGAGAGGGCTTTTACGGGGGTTCATCAATTATGGGATAGGGTGGTGGTGGAGTTGAGGAAGGTTTTTGTGGAAGAGTGTCAGAAATGGATAGAAAGCATGCCTAGAAGGTTTCAAGCAGTTATCAAGGCCAAGGGAGGTCATACCAAGTACTAAATACCCTATCTGGTATAAAGTCAAACAATGTTTGCATGTTTTTCACTAAATATAGTGGTCAGCAATAACTCCTAATCCTCACTAATGAAGCTAACAAGGCTTTGCTAGCACCAGCACAGTCAGTGGGAATACTCACTGAGTGTTCTTCTGAGAGGAAGATAGTAAGAGTTGGGAGTTGAGTAGAGGATCTGACTTTAGAAGGTCAAGAGCTGCTCAGATTATACTGGAGGAAACCACCAGTTTATATACTACAGGAATGGCACACAGACCATGTACCTAATATAGGTTTTACCTATGTATAGTAACAGCAGTGGAACACGATGGAACATCATAGAAGGATTTATAATCCTATGACATCATGCCAAGACTATTGGCTTACTGATGTATGTGATCCTATTGGATATGAGTAATCACAATCATGTCATCATCACGTGATGTTCTAGATCTTTAGATAAGAAGTCTGAAGTAGAATGATCTAGACTGATCAACGTGATTTCAACACTCCTCCTCATGATGAAGAATGCTCAAATGAGATTATTTTGATATCTGAACGAAGAGTTTGAAACCTTTCAGGCGAGAGATTTTTGGTAAAAATATCAGCAAGTTGTTTTGCAGTTTCGATATAGAAGAGTTCAATCTTCTGTGTATCATTAACACATTCCTGAATATAATGTTCAGGAAGTTTGATGTGTTTTGATCGAGCTTCAACTGCTGGATTTGTTGCCAAAAAGATAGCTCCTTGGTTATCACAGAATAAAGGAATTTTTGGAATATCAAATTCAATCTCTTTAAAGAGTGATTTTAACCAGGATACTTGTCTTGCTGTTTCAGACATTGCTTTATACTCTGCTTCGGTAGACGACAATGAAATTGTCTTTTGTCTCTGAGAGACCCAAGATATAGGTCCATTTGCAAGGAATATCACAAAACCTGTTGTAGATTTTCGTGTTTCAAGATCCATAGCCCAATCGGAATCACAGAATGCCATAAATCCCAATTCAGATTTGCCACCAAACTTAAGTGCCATGTTCTTGATAGAAGCCAAGTAACAAACAATATAGAGGGCATGTTTGTAATGGTCTTCTGATGGGTTTGCAGAAAACTGTGACATTTTGATGACTGCAAATGCTAGGTCTGGTCTTGTTCCAAGCATTATGCAAAGCAAAGAACCAATGACTGATTGGTATTGCTGTCTAAGTTCTGGATTGGGATTGGTATCAATTTTGGTTGGGTTATAATCCGTTGGCAAAGGTGTCCTAGCAGACTTAGCTTTATCCATACCAAAATGTTCAATGACTTTTTGGGCATAAGCAATTTGATCAAGTGTAAGAGTTTGGTTTTTGCGATCATGAGTGATACACATTCCCAGATACTCTTTTGCTTCACCTAAGTCATGACAATCCCAAATCTTCATAAAAGCTTCTTTCTTGGCTTTCAACATTTTGTTGTTGTTGCCAGTGAAGAGAGTGTCATTGACATATATGATGATGACCAAAATTGTGTCTCCTTGAATAAGAAAGTAAACTCCTGCATCAGAAGTGCAACGTGTAAATCCAAGTTTTAACAAGGACTTATGCAACTCTTTGTTCCATTGAAGGGACACTTGTTTAAGACCATAGATGGCTTTCTTCAAGTGACAAACTTTAGATTCCTGACCTTTCTTTACATATCCTTTGGGTTGTTCCATATAGATTTCTTCATCCAGATTTCCATATAAGAAAGCTGTTTTGACATCGAGTGCCTTGATGTCCCAGTCTTTCAATGCTGCTAGAGCAAATATGGTTCTGATGGTTTCAAACTATGCAACTGGTGAGAAGGTATTTTCAAAATCAAGGCCTTGGACTTGAGTAAATCCTTTGGCAACAAAACAAGCCTTTTTACGGCCATTGCTTTTAACAGTGAAAACCCATCTTCCTTTGACGGTTTTCGTCCTTTTGGTAAATCGACAAGTTCCCAGACATTTCTTTCTATCAAAGAATTGAATTCATCATCAGTTGCCTTGTATCAACCTTCTTGTTCAGTTTTAGGAAGTTTCTTGATATCCTTATATTGATTAGGACATCCTTCCACTCTGAAAGCTTTAGAAAGAAGATCTCAGACAAACTGATTCAAGAATTGGTCTGCATTTGTATCCATTCTGCCAGAATCTCCTCCTTGTTTTGAAGGTCCTGCAGATGGTTGATCCATATCTTCATTCTCATCTGATGAATTAGGTATGAAGAAGGGAACATTAGGTTCCTCATCTCATTGAAGTTGTTTTCCTTTATCAAAGATTTTTCATATAAAGTCTCTTTCCTTTTGTATTTCCTTTTTGATTTCAATGGGGGATTTATTCCCATATATTGAATCAGGTTTTACTTTAGGTTTTGGAACACAATGAGTTCTTCTTGTATCAGGAACAACTGGTCCTTGAGGATGTTTGTGTCGAAGATATGGTTCTCATCTTAGAGGATAAGGTACAAAGGGAGGTCAATGAAGTCGTGGAGTATCTGGTCTTGGATTTTCTCTAGGCAGATGCTGATCTGGCTGGACTTCAGGTGAAGGTGATCACCTAGGGTGGGGAACATGTCTATGATTCTCCTCCTGTGGGTAAACCCGATGATCATGATCATCATTTTCAGAGGAAGATCCGGAAGGTACATCACGGTTTTCTTGATTTTGTTCTGGAAAAGGTGGTTTGTCTACAATCTCTTTGGAACAGTGAGGAAATGATGTTTCATCAAAAGTAGCATTATTAGAAACTACCACTTTTTTTCTGGTTTGAGACCAAAAGCAATATCCTTTTGTTCCCTTTTCATAACCAATGAAGGTCATGAGTTCTGATTTAGGATGCAACTTGTTATTGCAGAGTTCCTTTGGAATAAAGCAAGACATCCAAATGTTCTGAAGTAAGAAACATCTGGTTTCATTCCATTCCAGTATTGAACGGGAGTCTTCCAGTTCAATCTTTTCATAGATTGTCAGTTATAAATGTGAAGAGTAGTTTCTACACTTTTTTGCCAGAAGGTTTCAGGCATACATGAATGTAGCCTTAGAGCTTTGGCTTTTTCAAGAATAGTGTGATTGAAACATTCAGCTTGACCATTCTGTTGAGGGACGTATGGGACTGTTTTTTGATGTTCAATACCTTGTGAGGTTAAATGATCACGAAGATCATGGGACATATATTCCCCTTCTTGGTCTGAATGTAACTTTAACAGTTTATGACTGACCTGTTGCTCTGCCCAAGTAATCCAGTCAAGGATAGCTTGTTTTGCATCCAATTTCTTTTTAAGAAATATGATGGATCCCATACTAGAATAGTCATCAAGGAAGGTTATTATCCAATGGCTATGGTTTAGACTATGAGTTGGAAACTTGCAGAGATCAGAATGTACCAATTCCAAGGAACAAGTTCCTCAAGACTTGGAGGGTGGGAATGGGGTTTGTGTGGCTTTTCCTAAAAGGCATCCTTTACAAGGTTTAATATCTGTAGGAATTTGTATAACTGGGATACCAGTGATGTTTTTATGAGCATTTTTAGAGCATTGCGTGAGCAATGTCCAAAATGTCCATGCCATAGATGATAGTCATCTTCTTTTTGCAAAGAATTACTTCCATGAGTTGGGTGAAGAATTTCAGTGTCAACCCAGTGAAGTTGATCCATTTTGTGCATAGGATATGCCACAATAATGAGTTGTTCTTTGTTGTCCCAAAATTGAGTCTTATTGGTTATTTCACATTGAAAGCCTTGCTTTGTTAAGGCAATGACTGATATGATCCGATTTGAAAGCTTGGGGAATACCAAACACCTGAAAGGGATAAAGTTCTTTTTATTTTTCCTAGATTCATTTTTAGTAGTATGGTTCCTGGTCCATTAGCGGTTTTACAGTGTCATACCTTTGTGTCAATCGTGACAAAATCCTCTATATGCGGTGAGAAATGATCGGTTGCACCTGAATCAACAAGCCAAAATTGTTTCTCATGTTTTTCTCCCACAGCATAGCAGGAACCATATCCATTGTCAAAATCATCGTATATAGTGTCTACATAGCCAGTCTCTTCCTCTTCTGGAATTGAATTTCATGAGGTTATGTACTTGCTTTCATAGCCACCATACATGAACTGTTTCTTTGGTTTCTCACATTTTTTCCATACTTGATCAGTTGGTCCGACCTTGATTTTGGTAATGTCCATTACCAGTTCATCCTCAAGGAATTCTTGCCCTTCAGACTGAGGATTCAAGTCAGAAGGACTTCCTTCGAAAGGACTGGTTGGAGTTCCTGCCAAGTTGAGGAATTTTTGTCACCAGATAGTCATCGTCTTCTTCTCCTCCCCAATCAAGAGCCTCTTCGTATTGGTCAGTAGATGCCAATGAAGAGCTCAAAAGAAAATTACTGTACCAACTTTGTTGGTAAGGTTTTCCATTTTGGTGTCATCCAAGATGGTTTCGACCTGGTCAACCACATATGTAGTTGCCTTGGCCTTTCCTTTTCCTTTTCCTTTTCCTTTTGCAGGCTTCAATTGTGAGGGGGTGGAGTCAGAAGAGGGAGCCTTGCATTTCTTTTCTTTTGGCTTGTTTGGTCGTTGGTAGTCATTGTGGTGTTGCTCGGTTGTATGACCGGTTCCGCGGCATTTAGCACAGTGTTCCTTTTTAGAGGAACCTGACTGTCCGGATTGCTTCTTGGGTTTTTGGAACCTTGAAGGTCCCACCTGCAATCGGTTCACCAATGACCTTTTGACAATCTGTTCTTCTTCCACATAAACCATCAGTTTCAAGTTTGCCATAATGAAATTGGCTGTTTCTTTCATATGAACAGCAGTAGTGATGAGAGAATCATAGGACTCTGGAAGTCCTGCACACATTATCATAGCCCGGAGGTTTGCTGGAAGATCCAGCCCAGCAGTTGTTAAGTCAGAGAATAAAGTCTCCAACTTGGATAAATGTGCCAACATTTTCATCAGCTTGCCAGTATCATCATTTCTGGCTGCCTGCCATTACATAATCTGTTGAAAGGTGGCAAATTGTCCAGTTGGTCCAGTAGTAGCAAACTGAGCCTTGAGAGTATCAAGGGTGGTTTTAGCAAGGGAAGTGTGATTGGCATCATAGACATCTGAAATATGAACACAAAGTTCTTCTTTGACATATAGTCCAATTACACCATTTGCTTGGAGATCAGACTCCATCCAGGTTTTCTGGTTAGCAGCAATGGTGGGATAGATGGATTGTCTGTTAGCTATCCTTCAGACTTTCAATGTCATCAGGTAAGACTTCATGGTTTGTATCCATGCATTATAATTGTCTTTTTCTGAGAGAATAAGAATGTTCTTCATGATTCCAGATTCAGATTTGGACATTTCTATAATAGACTGAGAAGGAGATATTCAGTAACTGTATCACCAATGATAGGGACGAAAGGATGAGGTGATAAAGGTGATTCCGGAATTTTAATTAGAGAAGGATCAATAATTGAAACTCTAAGCTTTGATCTAGAATTTTCTTCTCTTCCCTCCATTAAATTGAAGTTAATTTCTTCAAAATGATGGCAATTAAGGAAAGTTTTTCCTTCAATGGTAAATGATTTCTCATCATGTCCTGTATATGGAAGAAAAATATTCTTTGAATAATGACAAAGCAAAAGTTTGAAATTACTAAAAGCTGTTTCAGTTCGCTGCCCTTGGCTTGGCAGGATGTTGCAGATGTAATGACTGCCTACAACTGCCAGAAGTGGGAAGATCATTATGGGTTCCTTGGTTAGTCTGGGCTCTTTTAGGAGCCCTTCCATCACCGGGTTCGCCCTGATCTTCTTGCCCTGGTCGTGCCATGTGTCTGCCAAGATCAACATCTGGTAATGGAGGTCTTTCAACCAACTGGGCCTGGGCATTATGCTCCATTAGAGCTGCCACAAGTCCCATCACCATTCAGCGAAGTCGATCTATCTCAGCCTGTAAGGGCCGAGCTTGGGCATTAGCATACTTTTCAATCTCTCTAAATATGAAACTGTTTGTCAACCTAAACCACCATAACCTCACAGCTTTGTCAAACTTCTGATTCCAAATGTGTACCCACAGAATATCCCAGTAACAATCTGTGAACTGGTTTGAGTTCAGGAAAGGCATATCATTGGGATCCAACAAATCTGCCTCCCAAATCCAGTCAATCTGGAATCCTGGATTGAAACTCCAGAGATCCACAGAAATGGATTCATAACCGTTCCCATGGAGGAGGTTCTCATGGGGGTGTTCATGTGCTTTTGGGTCTATCACAACCAAGCTGTTTCCTTCCAAAACTGAGGTGAGTGTCTCATTCTCAAAGATGGTTAAAATGAAGACCTTATCCTCATCTGTGGATGGACCAAAGAGATCCCTATATGGAACTGGGACGATTTGGGCCTTGTGGCCTGAGAGGGTCTCATTCAGTAGATACTCTATTCTCTCCTGAGGTTGGGCTCAAGTCCCTGCCTGCAAAGCAGACACGAAGGCTGCATCCGCCTGGGTTAGAGGGCACTCAATGACCAACTGGATGTGGTATTGGAAGGTCTGGGTGGAGAAGAGGCTGGGCATTTTCTGGATCAGAATTTTCATCAGCTATTGCTCCAACTTGAATGAGTGGTTGAACAACTGGACAAATGACTTTGTCAAACTCATTGTCATTAAGAGGTGGTTGGCTGTTTCTGGCTCTCCTACACCTTAGACAAGTTCTCTGATTCCTTTCGGTCTGATTTATAATCAGGACATGATAAGGAGGTGGTGGTGCCTCGAGCCAAAGAGCGGGCATTGGATCCTGATCTTGGTATCTTAGAGGTACAAACAAGATATCATATTGAGGCAAATCATTCCTACTCACCAAATAGATCAGAGGAGGTTGATGGTTCTGAAGTCTTTGGTTATCCAAAGGGAGAACCTGATAAGCCAGAGTATGAATTGCATTAGTTGTCTGCACTTGAACACCAATGTGCTGTCCTCATTCCGAAGAAAGATAATGAAAGATTACGATCATTCCATGTTCTAATAGGACAAGCCAAGTGGTTTGAAACCAGGTTGGTATGAATGTTGTGGTAAGAAAGAAGAACATCAGGTTTAGGCAGAGCCACAAAGGACTCAACCCTCCTGGATTGAATGCTAATCCAGGAATCATAGGTGCAATACTGTATGTCTTATCTGGGATTAGGGCTCATAACCTAATGAAGCTAACAAGGCTTTGCTAGCACCAGCACAGTCAGTGGGAATACTCACTGAGTGTTCTTCTGAGAGGGAGATAGTAAGAGTTGGGAGTTGAGTAGAGGATCTGACTTTAGGAGGCCAAGAGTCGCTTAGATTATACTAGGGGAAACCACCAGTTTATATACTACAGGAATGGCATACAGACCATGTACGTAATATAGGTTTTACCTATGTATAGTAATGGCAGTGGAACATGATGTTGTTCATCAGGGAAAGATGAATGGATGCTAGGGGACTCTTCTATCTTCCCTCTGGGCCCAATCTAACTATAAGCTGGTGATGGACAACACACCTACCAGATCAAACAATAGCGATGCTAGTGAGTGAGTGAGAAACTTAGCTAATTGAATCCCCGGTCGTTCTTCCAATCTCAAATAATCTATTCAGAGAATAGGGTTGGCTTCTTCCTAGCTTGTAGTGTTGATGGTGCTAATATCTATTAGCAATTGGTGTACATATATGGCTAATCACATTGGGACTGGCAAGGGTCTAAGCTTCTGTGTGCTTTCCTGCTTGAAGTGTGGGAGCTATGGCTGTGTGGGAAGTCTTAGTAATAAGGTTACCAGGTGTAGTAATTTCTGAGATAGTCAGTTCCTAATGCCTGGTAGTTGTTGAGTTATAATAAGCCTAA
>JBBPOB010000819.1:0-12847 GCA_038091275.1 Tylopilus subfusipes | reverse complement strand
GAATGATTAGATCTGGGGCTTGGGGAGACTCTACTGCGGCCCGGACTCATCTGACAGCAGGCCTCGCCTCGTCTAACTGCCAGTGAATGCATATCAAAGTTGGCCCATCGAGCTGATTGGCTTGGGCCTAGTAAGATCTGGTTGTGTTGGCCATGATGACTCCGAGAGAACGTAAAGTGCCATAAAGGATGAACGACAACCACTGGCCACTGGCACTTACCGCTGGGAGAAGTCATGATGGCGCCACTGACACGCCGACTGGACGTGGCGTGAACACCGTCGCTTTGAAGCTGTTTCCAATTCGAGTTTTCACTTCCTCAGCTTGGTCTCGACGACAACGCAACTCCTAGTATGCCACTCGTGTTGAGCAACTAACTCGCAGAACATCAACTTTTGTTGACCATCATGACATGGTGGGCAGTGAGTGTCACCGGTTTCCAGGTAGGGTCGGGTATCACATGTATGAAGTCGGAGCTGTCATTCACTGGCAAGTTGACACCGCAAGCAAGACACTTTTTCGTTATCACGATAGGGCAACTTGAAGCACCGAGGCGGTAGTGGCGCCCAAGCGAACGGAGGTGAATCCCTGCGAATCCCCGGAAAATGATGCTTGATGCGGCGTAACCACTGATTGGAACGGTCGCGTGCGTCTCTGGGCCTGGCCCACATGCCTCTATCTAGGCACCACTCATCGGCATCAGCGGATAAAGGACAACCGTATGTACCTATTTAGTCTTAGCACGAGGTCTCACACTAGCTTCCTCTCTTTTCGTTCACCATGGCTTTCGACCAGGGAAGCAACGAGAAGAACCTTGCCTACGGTGTCGACGCCGAGTCGGTCGAGGGTCAAACAACTTCGACCGAGGTTCATACCTCCCTCCATCGCAAACTCAAGAACCGTCATGTCGCCATGATCAGGTCTATATCCCTCCACACCTGCTATACGACCACACCTGACTTTCGCTTCCAGTATCGGTGGTGTCATCGGCACAGGTCTCTTCCTCGGAACAGCGTCGTCCCTCATGAACGGTGGCCCTCTCGGTATCCTCTTGGGCTACATGTTCATCGGAACGATATGCTTTGCTACCATGGTCTTTCCGCGTCTCCATCAATCCCAAGCACGCTTCGTCTCATCATAATCACAGCTCTCTCTCGGTGAAATGACCGCTTTCCTACCCCTCCCGGGCGGTTTCATCAAACTCGCCGAGCGTTTTATTGATCCCGCCTTTGCTTTTGCAACTGGTTGGAATTATTGGTATGGATGGACGGTGAGATCAATTCACCCTCGTATATAGCACCCTCGCTGACATTTGCTCCGTAGCTGACCCTACCTGGTCTGTGCAGCCAAATATGGAATTCCTTTATTACTGATTTTCTTCCAGCCGAATTGTCTGCAGCAGCAACTATCATCAGCTTTTGGGACAAGACTACCAGCCCTGCCGTCTGGATCACCGTGTGCTTGGTCGTTGCCATTGGTATTAACGCGCTCGGCGTCGGTAAGCACTCTGCCCATAATTATTTCCTTTCCCTTACACTCCCCATAGGTGCATATGGAGAGGCAGAGTTCTGGTTCAGGTGAACTCCGACATCAGATGTCCATCCGGTTCCTCGCTTACAGACCCGTCCCTAGCTCAATTAAAGTCCTTACAATTACAGGAATGATTATTCTTGGTATCATCGTCGATTTAGGTGGAGGCCCAAAACACGATCGCATCGGGTTCCGGTACTGGAAGCATCCTGGACCTTTCACGGACTATCATGGCTTCACTGGTCCAAAGGGCCACTTCCTCGGCACCTGCAGCGTCGCCATCCAAGCTGCGTTCTCGTACATCGGAACCGAAGCAGTAGCAGTTCGTAGCATCGTCCCAACCCTTTTCTGCCCCACTTGACCTATTATCAGATAGCAGCGGCTGAAGCAAGAAATCCCCGTCGGAACATCCCCAAGGCGATCAGGAGGGTTTACTTCCGTGTCTTGGTGTTCTATATCGGGGGCGTGTTCGTCATTGGCTTGCTTGTCCCTTCCAACAACCCGCTGCTCAACCTCAACTCCAACAATGCCTCTGCGTCACCCTTTGTCATTGCTTTCAACGAAGCCGGTATCAAGGTCCTGCCTTCGGTACGTTAGGAATTAGAGATGTTGATTTTATTTTCAGATGCTGAGACTTTTGTAGATCATCAATGCGGCCATTCTAACTTCTGCGTGGTCCGCAGGTTCAAGTGACCTCTACCTCGCCTCACGTAGTTTATGTATGCAAAACATCTTTTCAGCGACCTTACTTACTACTAACACATCCCCTCAGACGGTCTCGCCGTCTCCGGTAGCGCTCCAAAATTATTTAGTCGCACGACGCGCTCCGGGTTGCCCTACGTCGCCGTCGGAATCTGCGCTTGCTTCGCGTTCCTCGCCTACATGTCCCTCGGGACTGGTTCCGGCATCGTCTTCACCTGGCTCTCCAACTTCACCGCCACCGCCGGTCTGCTCACCTGGTTCGGTATCGGGGTCACGTACCTCAGATTCTACAGCGGCCTGAAAGCACAGGGCATCGACAGGCGCACGCTCCCGTTCGCACCCAGGGTGCAGCCGTTCGCGGGATGGTATTGTGTCGGCGGGACTGGGTTCGTCCTCTTCGTGCGTGTCTCTCGCTCTTTTGTGCAGCGATCACCTTGACCGACGTCCACTTTTTCCACGTTTCATTCCGTGCGGCCTACGCTTCGCTATCCCAATATTCGCTCCCACTTTCATTCGTGCCTCCAGTTCAGCGCTTGGAATGTCTTCCTCAAGGGTAACTGGTCCACCGCCACCTTCGTGACGAATTACCTCCCGATCATGTTCTTCCCCGTGCTCTACGTCGCCGCCAGGCTGGTCATGCGCGTGCCCACCGTCAAGCCAGCCGAGATGGACTTCGTCACCGACGTGGCCGAATTCGATGCGATGACGTGCGTTTTCCACTGTTCATATCTATGAACGTGGACTGAGTTAACGGCGCGACACAGGTACGACGACCCACCACCCAAAAACAAGATAGAGGCGTTTTGGACGTGGCTGGTACGTTCAACACGTTACGTCCGCCCGTGTCGTCCACGTTCTCACGTTTGTCGTTTTCGTGCAGATGTGATGGGATGCCGAGATCATGTTACTTGGACCATGACACCACCGCTACGTGGACATCGCGCACCTTCGTGTCTCCCCTCGTCGGCTTTTCATGATATAGTACACGCTTGTTCATCCGCTAAATCTGGGACTGGGGCTCCTTTTACTCCTTGTCATAATCTTTGCGACACGTCTCTTTGCCTGCCAGGCCAACTTGAACATGATTCGGTGAATCCGGCCCGACGCCAAGCGCCACGGGCGCAGCAGTATTAGCGACGGCAGTCAAGTCAGTCGGATCCCGCATCAATTGCCCTGAGATTCACGTGTCGGCTGAGGATCTGTACCGACGTCCAAGATGAAGTGCATGAAAAAAGACAACAACAATTGTGACGCTCTAAACATCTCCGGTGATAGATCTATCTAGAAGGAAAAAAGAGACATACTTTCAGCGCGCGCGCACCATCCAGCGTCGCACACGTTTACATCGTCGCCACGGGGGCACGCATCTCCACCCCGCGGCCTCGACGAGAATACAACGGAAGACCGACCCCGTCAATGTGGTATTGTTCCCCGACCAACTCCTTGACCGCGACCATCAGCTTATCGAGACGCATCACGATGCTGTACGCGGTCGACACGCCGACACAGAAAATCCTGTGATGGCTTTGGTCAAGGAAGGGCTTACTAAAACGAAATGAGGACGTACATGTACTGCAAGCTCTCGAGCGTCTCCTCCGTCAACACTTTTGGCAAACCAAAGTCTTCTTCGGATCCTTCGTCGACGACGTTCAAACCGTGCCGACGCTCCATGAAACGATTGAGCAGCGGACACGGCGTCACTTGGGGAAGGGGATTTCCGGTCCGGAGACAAAACGACATCAGACCTGGACCGAGACGTCCAGAAAGTGCTCGTCGAAGATTGGGGGGGACCACTCACTGATGACGGCCAAGACGTCACCCTGAAAGCCCGCGTCCGACAGCCGCGTCCGCCTCAAGAACGCATGTGCCCATGCAGGATCCATGTGCTCTAGAACCGACGTTAACTGAGACAATAGATTCGATGTTTGGCTGTGCGAAAAGTCCATGAGCGACGGAACGACACAGGTCGAAGAGAGGCGCCGCACATCTGGAGCTCCAGAATTCGTTGATACCTCTCCACGGGCCATTTACCCCGGAGCGAGAGCTGGAAGATGTGAGCGAGCAACCCGAGACCTGGCATGTATTGCGGACGAACCTCGTACACGGCGTGGTCTTTCAAGACTTTAGACCTCTTTAATTTTCTGAGGATAGCAAGAAGGTGTTGAACGATTATGGCTGTCTTGCCTTCCCGCTTTGTGTTTGCAAATGAAATTACAGAACAGTATACGGACCCGATCTCGGCTAAGACGGTAGCCAAAGCCTTGCGTTGATACAGACGAATTGTCGTCGACGGAGGAAGGAACGAGGAAACGCTATGCGTCCACTCAGCATAGAGACGCGAGCACGAAGGAAAAACTCTACCCAGCAGCCAATACACCAATTGTTACGAGTACAAATCGTCTCTGTTCAAAGGCATGAGGAAAAGGTGTTGAGTAGTTTGACGGCTGGACTTACCCAGGCGACGCTAATGCCGTATCCTGGCGAAGATGGTGAAGGAAGATGTATATCTTGATACGAATATCCAACAATCTTTTGATTTCCGTCAGCGTTTAAGAATACGGGAGCAACTGAGTCACTCGACGTACCAAAGCAGTCGTGACCCATATGATCAAGTTGGTCATCGGAGCAACAGGCCAATAGAGGCGGAAGAAGAAAAAGAATGGGAAACAAACGAAACATACGGCTGCCAAACCAAAGGCATTTCCTTGTGATATATACCTTAAGTGTGGCCATCAAGTCATGTTGTGCACGCGAACGCAAGGAAATACAAACCAAATCACAGTACCGATGATTCCTCCAACGAACGTGCTGAGTATCCGAGTCAGAAACCCAAAGGCAGTGTCCCCGCGAAATCGGGAGAGTGTGAGCTGGGCCATTATACTGTCTCGTTTGAGATACTCCGATCCGCAACGCCATAATTCGAACTCACACAGCCCATTCAGATTTGTTTCCTTGGGATCGTGATGGGTCAGTGTGAAGCAAACGTTGTAAATGCACGCACTATACGCGAATTCTGCAGATGACTGGAGGAACAAGGGCAACGAAAGAATGACTATACGCGAGTCTGTATCTTAACCGAGGCCATGAGTAGAATTCCTCACTTGTCAATACGCCGGCTTTCAATGCGAAGAGAAGATTTCCCCCTCCAATCTCTTTCGCTATGTGGTACAAGCAGTTCACAGTTTTCTCCAGTGCGTTTCGCGGTGGCAAAGCATCAGGATCTCGACGGACTGCTTGTCCGAGGTCCGTCATCGACGCCGGAGTCGAATCCAAACCAGGAATGATGTCTAAGAACCATTGATTCGATCAGGACTCTCAACGCGGATAACACGAGAAACAGACCGGGGTTCTCGTCATCGTCGCTCTCCACAATCTCACTTGGTTCCCACGTTGTCCTGTGTGTCAACTTCGACCAATGGATGCTCGGGAACCATACTCTCGGCGCTTCTCTCTCGGTTTCCAGCCGGATTATCTCGCTGAGCTAATAACATAGATTAAGCATTTTCAAACATTGATAGGTAACACGTCACATGCCATGCCTTGGATGCTCGTAGCAAACTGCATCAGATGGTATTGGTAGACATAGCAATTGAAAAGATGTCTATGAGACGGAGTTTCGTGATCCATCGACGCGTCGTCAGTAGAGGTGAACATGACTCGGTAAGGATTGATGACGGAGAGCCTTAGGTTAAGTAACGTTGGCCACGAGCGATTCATTTAAATGCAGGCAAAACCTTTTTGTGTTCGTAAACTCGTCCAATTTCGAGGTCAACTCGCGATGAAGATCGCCGTATTTCTTGATCCTGTCCATGCGAATCCGTTTCTTCTCTTCTCGAGTTACGCAGAAATTGAAGATGTTGGCCCGAACGGAACCAAGCCAGTCACATGCGCCCTGAAGCCCATGCTCGCAACTTTTGAGTAACTCCTGACAGCTGTTGTTCAGTAGCTCGTTAGCTCTTGCGACGTGCGCTTCCGCATCCGGGTCGGACATGTGCGTAGCTTCCAGGTTGAGATAATGGAGGCTTTCAAATACTCCCACGGCTGACTCCGGTCTTGTAGCACGAGCTAATGCAATATGAAGAAGAGAACTGTGAGAGTGAGAGGAGTGATGGTAAGGGGTCTGCCTCTGGTGTCGTCGTTTGCGATGTGGAATATAGGGCTGCACATGTGATGGAGAAGAGTGATGGCGATTGAATGGGTGCCTCTTCGACCCACCGTCAAAGGATCCGTGGTCGTTAACCTTTTCGATATAAATATGTGGGTGGTCGTGGCCTGGGGATGGTGGCCGAGAGGGGGAGGGGGAGGTGAACGCAGGCGTCGCAGGGATTGATGGGGCAGGGGTGGTAGAGAATCTCTCTCGGGTTGGGTCGATGAGTGTGTAGTATATACTCATGCCGCTTGCCTTGACAACGAGTCCTCTTGCTAAAGAATGAAGTTGAGTGTAATCCTTAGGGGCAAAGCGGGAGTAAATAATGTCGAATTTTTGCAGACGGGCAGCAGATGAAAGTACAGCAATTGCACCTTCCGCTTTGCTAACACCTGTAGCAATCGGGGATGCCGAAAAGTCGGGAGCAGTGACGTCTTGCTGTAGACGCTCGCGGTGTTCCTTGGTCGCAGAGACGAGAGATGACAATACATCTTGTAGACGCATAGTGAATGTGGCTGATCCAGAAGTGGGAAAAAAGCAAAGGGATAATATCAGAGCAATGGTTGAATGAAATGTCAGGGGTAGAACGATGATTTGTCCGATCTGAAAACGTGTCAATCAATCGTGTTTCAAGATGCACTTGGTTGACGGACCATGTAGTAAGGGTAGGGATACAAAGCAGCTGTCGTCAGTGCGATGTCTGAGCCACCATCTTTTAGCTGACGTTGGATAATCGGATAGCGATTGGCTCACCCATACATAACATACAACTGAAGAGATATGCGAAGGTAACTGGTCCGGGAGGCATGCGCGATTTTATATACAAGAAAAAGAAGCTTCCAATGAACAGAAATACAGCCAGTATGACAGTCGGCTAGAATTCCACAGGTGAACTGCAAGCATTAATGACGATCTACGGGGATGCTTACGGCTGGTTCGATGTACTGGCCAGAGACGATATTTGCGGAAGACGCCGTCGGGTCCTTATTCGAGCGCGCGATGTCTGCTAACTTGATACCTAGACAGGACCAACTGTGGATAAAAAACTCAGCGGTCAAGTCACACATTAAGGTGATCAAACTACTAACGCCCAACCGGATGCTGCGAACGTTACGATTCCGAGCTCCCGCTGAAGCATGATAATAAATGGTTCGCTTGAAGGAGAGAGGAATGAGGCTGTACGTCAATCAGCTTGCCGGATGCAACGAAACAGATCCTTTAACAGTTTACCGATGATGATCAAGAACGATCCCTGAGAGTTTCTTGGATCAAGCACGAGAAGGGCGCAGAAACGGTGGAAAAAGCTCACCTGTCCTAGGACATTCTGTGTCGTCGGGATTAGAAACAACAAGAGACTGATCCAACCAGTCAAGGCACTCCGTATGACTGGTTTCCATTTCGACCAGTTGCAATGCCCAGGTATCCACTGTAATGTGGGCGGAAGGTTTTCAAAACGCCAACATGGTATCGATGGAGATGTTTCTGCAAGTTTTGAACTGGTTCCACCGTTGAAGGTATTTGGTCGAATAATTTTTTCTTTGTCCGCAGATCCAGCTGAGGTGGCGTTTGAAGAACCAGGGGTGGCAGAATGGACTGTAATTGGTTCTCCTTCTGACCATATCCTGACTTGAAGCTTCGGCCGGAGTGATCTATGGCGGTCCTTTTGTTGATCTTCTGGCATGATGAGGGTTCGATGGGCAGAATTCGGAAGAGAACGGACTTTTTTTCAAGGTGATATACCCGGTAAACCGTACCACTCAAACGCCGGAGTGAAGACGACTAGATGATGTCACACCCCGGGCGAGGTGACTCATCGCCAACGGGAGCTGATGGAGCGACTTTCTCGGGAGAACCTTCTATTACTCCGACCGCACAGCCTCATGACACACGTGGTTCTGCCACAGACCCCATTATCACGGAAGAATGGAGTCCAACGTGTCTTTCATCTTGATCGATCGCCCGAAGAAGAGCGGGGCGCAGACATCCTTGATCGAAGAGTGGTAGCGCACCTTCGCTCGGCACCTTCAGCCAAATGACCTCGCTCGCTTCTCCTTCCTCGAACGCAGCTTGAATCAGCTCAAGGGAACTCAGGTTACATTCGACTGCATCGTGTCCCCTGCAAATTCATATGGGTATCATGAATGGCGGGTCTGTACATACCACTGAACCACGTTGCTGCGTCCCACGCTGACATCCAGCGTCAGGTTTGATTTTTAGCTCTCGTTGGCTTTCTCCCCACAAAAGGACTTTCACGCTCTTACTTACTCGCCTCGTCCAGGCCGCGATCAGAGATCGCTATTTCGGCTTCGCACCACCAGGTTCATGTATCCTTGTCACAGGTCTCCCACCAAACGATTTCTCTTGCAAGGCTATAGCTGTCTGTCGTACGATGCGCTACCCAGAGCAACCGATATGGCACAAAGACATTGTTTACAACACGATGTGGTCTCTGCTGGTCGAGCTTGAACATTGGAATAAGGTGGATGACGAAGAAAAGATCCTGATGACGGGACTTGAGACAGGCGCTGGAAAGATCTCGGCAGCGCTTTGCGTGAGGCAGATGGCTTTGGCCGTCAAACACTTCCTGTACGCGAGGAGGGAGGAAGGTCAGACAGCCCAGGCGGAAAGTGGTTACCACCCATGGGACACGGCCCTGGATCTTGTGCAAGAGTTCTGAAACGTTCGCATTTCGGACATAGGTATTGATTGCATTATCGCAGCTACATTGCTTCATTCAGGTGGGGCGCTCTGCGAATAACCCTGCACGTGAACTTCCGAACGTGTAATGCAGAAATCTTTAATTCATTCCCCACCTTTATCTTGGGATTGCTATGCCTGGAAAAAATGAATTAATCCTGGAACCGCTGCCTCAGTCAGGTGCCAATGAACTTGATGGGAGAGGCAATGTCCGCCCTGGTCGTAATGTTTTACGACAACAATTTCCTCAGTGATCTCCTCTTCGGTAATATTTCTCCGTTCCCTTCTTCAGAGCCACAACCCGTATGAATTCGGCCGGGCTATGTGAGAGGGGAGAGGGTGGCGCGTCGTCGGCTGCTGTGAGTAGAACGTGACGAGTTTGTCGTAGTCGTTTTGGTTGCCTTGTGGTCGGACGACGCGGTGGATATGGCATGGGCTGACGGCCTCAAGTTATGGATGTCAATGAGGACGTTTTGTAACGTCGCGATTGACTTGACCTGCATCAGTAAGTGTGACTGACAGCATGCAAGATGAACTACACTCGAGCATGGTGCATGAAGACATTGTTCTCTTCGTCTGTCGTTTGCCTCGGAAGGCGTGGGTACCCGGAAGAGTAGTCAGCCCTCTCAACCACGCTGCTGTAGATCGTCTTCCTCACTGGTAGAAGAGACGCCGTAGGTGGCACAACTGCAATGTCGAAAATCCGATCACGCTGATCCGCAAGGTGGGTGATTGATTGGAAGCGGGATTACCTGATCATCTCGGGAAGTATTTCCATGGTATCAGCTGATTGGATAGATGATTTGCTCAATACGGGCCACTGTCCGACGACACGTTTCAGATCAAGATAAATACAAAATCTATGTATAACTGATTCCGAGGCCACAGACGCTCCGAAGTTACATGGGTGCTTATCCATTATTCATGCAGAAACCAAATCCTCCATCTGCTGTGTGCCTTGCGGGAGATGGCCGTCCTTGAACACGATGGTACTGAGGTCTCCGCCAAGTTCACTCATGTGCACCCTATTTTCGTGTTCCTTCACGTTGATGACTAGCCGAGGGGCAAAACAAAATAGAAGGAAGCTCTGCAGTGCCAACGATATAGATGCGTAGATAGTCTGCATTTTCGGTCAGTTGGTATACACATGAGCTTGGACATCGAGGATTTGAGTCATTACTCACTGGCCCAGTAACTCTGGAGTTTCCGAGGGCAAGAGCAGCAGCCACGACATTACTGAATTCATTAGATTCGTCAAGCGAGCGATTGGTAAGGTAGACGTACATTGCAAAATAGATCGTACTGTCCCGAACCAAGATTTGCACAAGGTCGCCGACTTTCCATTTATTGGGTCCTTTGGAACGCCAAGCTCCCAAAACGTCGGCAACGAAATAAGTGAACGCGAGAACAAACAGCAAGACCTCAAAGGCCAGCGTGGGGAATTGTGCAGATATCAAGATGTCCGACCTCGACATTTTGGTCCCACATACATGGGTGCCTGATATGCCGTATTCAAGGGCTAGATTGGAGACTTCTTGTGAGCGACCATGACCGGTTTCTGCGACAACACTTACAAATAATATGACTGCCCGGACCTATTGCCAGCATCAAAAAGGTAACAGACACAGCATTTTTCGCGACAAAGGCGGTCAACATGGTTACCAGGACCCACTTGGGTGAGCTCAAAAAGCGATTCGGACGTTGGCTCAATGCGTATATCCTTTTCATCATGATGACTACGAACACAACGTCAAACGATGGTGCTAACAAAGAACAGTAATTGAACAACGTACTGTCCATTGCAACTCGAAAGACGTATGGACCCCACATACGGATTTCGTACCATACGAGACCTGATGATCAATCACTATTTGTCAGTCTTGCTGGATCAAAACAAACAAGGCGACCCACATCTGGAATAGAAAAAAGAAACACGAGTAAAGGAGTTAGACTCTTTAGGGCACATTGGAGAGCTCTCTTACTCCTGCAAGTCGGGTTGAATTGAATGCGACGGGATTGTATAGATGCACAACAACTCACTTTTGGACTCCAAATTTCGTTACCGAAATCTATGCTTCTTAGTACCTCTTATAAAAGCAAGACGTGCAAGATTCTTACAAAACATGTTATTCCTGAAATCAAGTTAATTTGACCGAGTCCCTCGTTAACCTTCTGGACGTACATTATCAGGAAAAAGCTCAGGTATCGCACGATCGCGTACAGTAACGTGACTAGATTCCATTTTCTAGCCTTTGCATTGTCAGTCAAAAGATGGGGGTGTAAGAAAGTCACCAACCCAGATAAGGTCGACCTAATCAACATATCAATATTTCGTCAGCATCTGGGGAACAGCGAACACCCACCTCACTCCCGAGCAAGAGCACTTGAATAATCGATAAACATAGCGATCAGGTACAAACATAACAGGCGGTATGCCAAACCTACGATAGTCATAAAGCAATGCGGTAGCACTCGCAACTGATGGATGATGAACTGAGCGCATCCGATGATTAAAGATACGCAAGGAACTAACCTTGACCAGAAGAAATCTGTCGGAGATATAAAACGGGGCTGGTAAACATGTTGGGGAGACTGGTCTGAGTACGGGTCTAGTCATCGTGTTTTAAGTCTCCTCTGTTTATTGACATCAGTGTGTGTAGTTCAGGGTGAAATTTCATCCAGGCAGCTGATCTCCACGTTCTTCCCCTGAACGTGGGTTCGGTGCCGATTCTGTGCAACTCCAAATTTGTAGGGAACTCACCATGTCTGCCCTATAAAGCTGACAAGGCACGCGAAAGCAGTGTGCAACGTTCAATACCGCCTAACTAAACTCGAAATAGAGCGCGGAACTGCGGGACACAGGTCGAGCAACGTTCGGCGCTCAACTTTGAACGGACAGATCTCGTAATCAAGGGGACAAGGAACGGACGTTACGACAGGAACAACCTAAAAATCAGTCTACGTTCCACAGACAAAGGCAATGCAAAGCAGTTCAGCGTTGTGACGGGACAACTGTATAAGCCTGGAGCCCTTACGGGCCTTACCTTACTTAGTCTTCGCTTGAGCACCATGGCGGCGTGGCATGGCATGGTGATGCACTGCCGGTGGCTTGTCATACGTAGATCTTTGCCAGCGAGCCATCTATGACATCAGGCACAACTGCACCACTGTGGTAGGGGAACGTAAACCCCAGACTCATCTTGGAATGAATGGTATTGTCAAGAATGCCAAGAGCGTCATCATGCCAGTGCACAGGTTACGGTGCCTTTGTAATCTGGGAGTCTTCAACGAGTTGGACTTGGCGCCATTGAACGTTGCAATTCGCACTGCGGCAGTAAATGCTTTGTTTGCGTGTGTGGTTCTCCGTGGAGTTGGAAACAACGTAGCATTGGCCAGCGGCCGACACGGAGACTCTAGTATATTCACCCTGTGTGGATTACTACTAAGGGATGGGTAACTGCAACTGACAGACGACGACTGTTGGCAAGTGACCGAAGTCGTAGTAACTGGGACCTATATACTCGATTCGGACTCTGTTACCATTTGCCAACAACAATTGTGTTTTCTGACTCAGACAAGCACCCGCACAACGAACCCGTTCCGAGTCTCCGTACTCTCCACGCGTTGTTGCCACCTCAAATGGTTCGCAGCCGCGAGGACGCGAGGACTATGAACTAGAATGGGGTCGTCCAATTGATTGGATGATACGGTACGGAACATCGACTTCGCGGACATATCATCGTCGTTCTATACCCTCAGCCCAGGCGCCGATG
>JBBPOB010000818.1:0-12857 GCA_038091275.1 Tylopilus subfusipes | reverse complement strand
ATCTGAGACGTCGGGCTGTGTGCGCGTCGTGTGGTACATCGTCCGGAGCTATACGATATGGTCCGAGCAATGAACTGGTACGTGATTGGCTGTGCGCACGCTTGCGCATTCCGACAGGGAACACTCTAGTAGTTCTTTTGGACCACGTCTGTTGCTCATCGGAGCCTCCCCTAAACTTCAGTTCTCATGTTTTCATTTCCCCCATTCCTACTGACCATGTCTGTTGCTTGTGAGATATCTTCCCGATGCCTTCCTCTCGTCTTTTTTTTTCCTTTTAGCTTTACTTTTTTTTTCCTTCTTTCTTTCTATCTTATCCTACCAATGATGATGATGGTCATACACGCACACATGCACTTCGATGACAATGATACACTCATGCACGCCCCACGGTGACAACAACGGCAAGGGTGACTGGCCTACCAACAACATCTATAACATAATGCATAGGGAGGATGTCATGATGCATGACCAGGATTTCGTACACTTTCGGCTAAAATGACTAGGTGTTGGTAGTATGCATTACGAGAAATTTTTACGCGTTATGAGATACTCTACTGTAGTACCGTATGCATTATGAGTGTGGTGAATGTCACGGTAGGTGGGTGCGCTTGACATTCCTCGGCCTCTGCAACATTGCGCGGGTTCCATCATGGGTCTTGGGCACTTCCCCTGCTTCCTTTGTGCGTATGCGACGTGTGCGACTCGGCCGATTCGATTCAGGTGCGGTCGTTCGCCACGGTGAGTCCACCTTCTCGCTCGGGTGCGGCAGCAGCGCCTGTGTGGCCGACATTTCTAGGTCGCGTCTTCAGTTCTCTTCGTCGACGCGGTGGGTTCGGATTGTCTATTTGTCTATTTGCATCGTTGTCGCGTGTAGTAAATGGTCCAGGCAGGTCGTTCTCCCGTTCATACCGCCGGTGCTGACTCGTTGTGTCAAGCTAGCGGTCGCGTTTCGACTCATTTCGAATCGCTGCACGCGCAGCTCGTTGCGCCATTCGTTTTTTTTCCATCGCCTATCATCGCATTCGACGCGTTCGCCATCATTGTGGCGCGTCCAATCGCCCTCGACGCTTTTCACTGCCTCCTGCTCGCCCTCAGGCTCTCCTGGCCGTGTATCTTGACCTAGCGCGTTTGTCGAGTCGTCGTCGCAGTTCTCATGGCTTCTTGGGTATTCCAAATCTCTGTGGGAGTCGCGCCCCGGCTCGACTGGCTCGACTTGAGCTCTCACTGGTGAGTTCTCCTCACCTTGCTTCAACCGTTCGCACTGACGTTCTGACGCATTTCGCAGGTTATTCGACGCGTCCATGGCGTCCTCGACACTCCATGACGCTCCCGTCGCTTCCGCTTCGACACTGGTGTCGTCGACCTCGTAGCTCGTAGCTGCCTCTCTCCCCCTCGAGCTGCACTGGGGTTTGCTCTGTCGTATCGTGGGCTTGCTCGGCGGTGGTGGTGTCTCGGGGGAACCTTCTGTTGCGTCGTCGACGTTCCCTTCGCTGTGCTGACCAGCATCCGTCGATCGCATGCGCGCCGTCCTCTCCCTCTCGATCGACGCGTTTCGACGCGTCATCATTTCTCCGCCTTACCCTGGACATTCTGGGACACTCCCTCGATGCCCCCCGTTGGTCGTCGTGTTGGCGTGTTCGTGCGCGTCGTGCCTGTCTCCCAGGTTATTGACGTCGCTTTCGCCGTCTGGGTCGACCTGCACATCCGCGGGGATTCGCGATTCGCTGTGCGGGACGTCTGTTGGCTTTTCTGGGCCTCCCTGGACGTTGCCCTTCGCCGTCGAGCCCGCCCGTGCCCATCGTGTCCTCTCTTGTCATTGTCGACTCGACTGCTTCGACTGCTGCCACGCTCGCGTGCTCGACCTCGCGCGGTGGTCCGTGCGGCTTCATTGGTCGACTCGGTGCGTCGCCAATGCCTTCCTGTCGCCCCATGGACGTCATCAACGCTGTCTCTGGCCTCTTGCCCTCTGACTCGTCGGGCGGCTCTGTGCCAATCGTTTATCGGACGCAGCCTTGGAATCATCGGTGGATTCGTTGCATTGACATCGAGCACAACGATTGTGGGGGTTTCGGACTTGATCGATGAGCGAGTAGCGGGGTGACTGATTGAGCACTCAAGCTTCAAGGGCAAGCTTGAGTGATAGCGGCACTATCGAAATGATGCGGCAGGGCCAGAGCTCTGACTTGGACTCTAGGATTTGTATCCGATACGTCTTGACGAGTATCCTAGACTACCGTAGAGTGTGTCTTGGACATCGCACAACCAATTTTGAACATCTTTTTCGGCCGATGCGGTGATGACGCGGTGATCGGGGGTCACGATAGAATGTAAGTGCCTGATCAACAAGCCTCATCCCCAACGCTGTACATAGTGGGGCGCCAGCACTCCTTACCACGTTGGGGTGCAATACCCTATGTACGACATCCTTTTCTAGGTACAAAAGGGGGCAGCCGTGCCCCCACCGCGTCCCCGATCGCTCGAATGCCCTAAAATACAGGCCTTGGGCCTTCTTTTAGTCCCGTCGTTCCCGCCGACGGTTTTAGACGGCTTCTAGTAGAGGTGCACTTTATGACGCCACCGCATGATGCTCTTCCGTTGGCCTGTCCTCCAATCAGAGCTCTCAAATGTCGATAAAAAAGGCAAATAAGGGTCCTACGAAAAAGTTTTTTCCTGCAGGACTGACAGGACTGTCCAGAACCAGTCCTAACCGCACTACTATCCTACAGAAGCCGGAGCGATCTTCCAATCGGCGGTGTCCTTGGTAATGCGTAACGCGTGAGGGGTGACCAGCCGACGTGTGCGGGTGTCATTTACTCGGACTGCCCAGAGGGGCAGCAGGGGACATTAATGCTGAATCACCGAAAGCTGGCATGGACCAGGGAGGGAAACGGAGTCAGTAATCAGTGGACAAATCTGGACAATCACGGAAGCAAAAACCTGGAGATGGGAAGTAGTCGCGTGACAACACGTTTTGATCTTCGTCCTTGGACAGCTTCGGAAGCTTAGCTACTCACGAGCATCGGCACGCGGCTGACCGAGACTGACCGAGCAGTGGCGGGCAGTGTCCCGAGTGTTTCATGCCAGACGTTTGGAACACGTATTTCTATGTGTTTCTGGGCATCTGGCGGTATTCTTACTTTCAGTAGGGGTATCTGTCCCAGAGGCCCGAAACATTCCCGGTCACACGGCCAAAATGGTTATCTTTCAGAAAAAGCCCAACGTTCTCTGATAAGAGAATGTGCACAGGTAAAATGGCCAGTGTGGTTACCCGCACCTACATGTACGGGTTTTATTCCGGGTGCAGAACGTCGGACACGGGCGTACTCGAGGTATACCTGCGGGTCGAAATGCGCATCAGCGAGGGCAAAGCTGAGGGAGACGAAGAGCAAGCACGGGAGCACGTGTGAGCAAACAGACACGACAGGCTGCGTACGTACGGGGGTGGGGAAAAGTAGGTGAAACAAGGCGATAGAGAGCATGGGACGGCGTTCGCGTGCCAAACACAAATGGAAACATGCATGTATGCGCGTTCATTCCCATTGCCCGTCCATATGGATACCACCGTCTTGCGTACGCGAATGAACCAGATGACATGGATGTACATATTATGATCGCACCGTATGGTTTAAATTGCACTTGGTGCAGAGACAAATGCGGTCGAAATTCATTTTTGCGCGAAGGTTGGTCGGGGTGAACGCAACTGGGGATGGAACTCCAGCTGCAGGTAGATGGGTATGATGTGTGCGTGACCATACCCATTGTTACCGCCTAGCATGCACTGGAAGCTGTAATCGGGTGTGTAGTCACGTGCGAAAGACAGAATGCCACTTGCTGAGACGAATGATCACCACAGCCGCAAAGTCAGTCTCCGCGCTCGACGCGTCTTCCGACTCGTCGACGGTTGCCAGTAGATCGTTGGACGGGTCAGTCATCGTATGGAATATTTCCATGCACCAACGACTTGCAGGGCCGTTGAACCTCACCCAAAGCTGCGACCCATCATAGCAATGTCTCCTTTATTGCGTTCTCCCGTTGCGGTAATTGGCTCGCCGGTGCTATCAACACTCCTCCGAATCAACATGGGACCGTCTACATCTTGGATATTTAAGAAAATCGACTCACTCGACGCGTCGTGGTCACGTTCAACTCGTGCGTGACAGCCATTCTGTGGTTGGACGATGTCAATGGCCGGGTTGGAGGAGACACTCGCGGCCATTGATCCACTGCATGGTGAATCAGATTCTCGCAAACCAATCCCTAGTCTCCGCGCCCCGTCAAAGAACGGCAAGTTTATGGTGTCTAGGAGTTGGCAGGATGACATTCGGTTTTGGGATGGTGCTACGTTCACCCAGATTGGACCCAACCTTCCTTCCTCTCTTCTGCTCGCCCTCTCTCCCGATGATACCCTTGTAAACCTGGCCCGGAACGCTCAGAATTATCTGACTAGTTGGGATCTCTCAGACTTCCTTCTGAAATACTATATCTCCAGCGTCCAGGCAAGCAATTCCCTTCTCTCTAAAAACATATTCTGACCTCGGTCAAAGAGCGATAAAACTTCATCTTCACCATCGACGGCCATGCCAGCTTCAGGTTTGCAAGAACTGGGATTCGAAGCAACCGAAGCCTTCAGCACCATGCTTTCAGAGATCCAGTTCTTTCCAAATCCGCTCATCGTAAGCATTCTCTAGATCATGCTGAACATGATGTATTCATCCATTTAACCACAGGCAAGGTCCAGCTGTAGGTCAACCCTTCATAGGGGAGCGGTGCAGAAACCATAATACTCGACGTCCTTTTGACATGGACTACTACGAATCTTTACAAGACCTGTTATCATCCGTTGGATGTCAGAATCGTTTCAGACGGGGCGTCGATCGCTACATACCAAGTCTGCAGGGATGTACGCCAATACCGTCGATGAATGGACACCAATGCGTCGCGGGATTTAATCAACGCTGATTGCCTTCTTCCGATCGTGAAAGCTGCCACGTGCACGCCCCTCCCTGTCTCCGAAAACAAAGTCTTGGGGCAGGTCCGTATGCGCCCATCGGTCATCGAGGGCTTATGTTGGGCTAACCTCCAACGGTGCGATGCAGGTACTGTGCACGAGCTTGGAACGCCACAACACGATGCGCTCATCCGCCTACGAACCGCAAGGCAGGCTCGCATGCGGCGATCGTCATCGACATGCACAAGGTCACTATGGTGAGCACTCCTTCACGCGTCTATCCCCCGTGCCGTCTCTAACCCTCGCTTCGGTACAAATTCATCGGCCAACGCTCTCAACTCGATCGGTTCTGTGATAACCTGGAGCGGGCTGAGGCCGAAGTGCCTCCCACATAAAACAAGACGGAAAAGGTATCAAGGCGTGGTAGACTAAAAACACTCGCAGCCTCGATGGTCTCCCGCTCTACACGCACCTCGTCGCCAAGAATCCCTAACACCGTGACGCACCACGGCCAGTGGTTCAGTCTGACCTGGTTACAGCCACTACGCCGTCATCAACCAAGTTTTTAGATGGCGGGCTCCTCGTGGCTTTCTCGTTGGGCGTCGCGACCACATTGGCAACTCGCGGACACATCCTTTGACTGTCGCTCGACAGATTATATTTGATTGATTGCGAAGCGAAATAATTACCTTGTTGCACGTTACCAAGGAGAATGGAAGTGGCGGCGATTTGGGGTACACCTCCGCACACCTACATAGTAGCCGGATTGAAGTGTTTTCTCTCAGGTCCGATCCGATCTCATCGATGCCATCGTGTCCGAATCGAAACAAGTCACGACTTGGAGAGGCCGCTCAGCACGTGATAGCGGTGATGGTGGACAGTAGCACACACAGCCCTGACGCTCCTTGACGGATGTCCCGACCGTGTAGAGCTCCTCTGGAAATCAGGAACCAGAACAGCGGTCCGAGGGTGGCTCACTATGTGACAACGCCAACGACTTGGCTCGTAACATGTCCTGTAGGTTCAAATTTTCGTTCCTACTAATACTTCACCTTCGGGCCCTGTGATGAGCGACAAAGGAGCGAGTAGGCTGGGACTGGTTCGTAGATGATTAGTAATCTCCTCATGGACGACAACGGGCTAACCCGTAGATCCTATGGTTGGACGTCCATTGGATGATGCGGGCAAACACAAACATAGGAAAACCTATTGCTAATATGTACACGTAACAGCATGCTTCCCCTTGCGGCTGTGAGGTATAAGGGTATACTATGCAATACTTATGGGTCTAAGGACAAGCCAGCATCAAATTGGATGTTTCCGGGCAAGTTGATGCACCTTAGGAGCAACATCTGCAAACCTAGCCGAGTTGCCAACAGTCTTGGAGGACCCATTTTAGGCAGGCTGGTGACTGAAGGTTAGCCTTCCCAATCAGTCCTCGTTAGGCCTCGCGGCGTAGGCTCGCGAAAAGGCAACGTAACTGCCACTTCTCTCTGTAGATTAGTAGTATGATCGGGTCGGAGTCTGTACGTCTCGCCGGCGATGTCAGGCGTATCCCGAGCACGCGTGGCAGGCATGAGACGATCGAGGATAACGATAACTTGCACTAGCCATTCACCATCAACGGTTACTCGTCCCTAGATCAACCAGCCTAGTGATTACCCGATGAACAACTTGAAAAGGATTCCGTGCTAATTAATTATGTCAGGACGTGCCCTGCTGCACCAAATGTGGGTCCTCGAGACTTTCGTGACACTACTGCTATCACGCGCATCGCCGCCTAATCATCCTACTCATACCTCATTTTCCGACAGGAAACCGGAGTCAAGGATGTCTCCAGAAATGGACCTGCGATAACGTTCACTCTCTTTTCGGAACACAACCGTGACGTTCCATCTGTGCGGCGCAGAATTGTCATGGCACGAATAACACGGCGTTAACCAGCATCGTACTACATTCACCGAATGGATATCTATCGTTGATTCCGATAACGATGGCTGCAAAGGATGAATGATCACATCATCCAGCGCCCCACCACGTTCGTATCAAACAGTGTTTACAGATATGGGGGGAGGGGGCTGTATGATGAAAAGGGTGACATATCAAGCACAAAAAATCTGAAACGAGACTCACCTTCCGAAGAGCATGGACGTTGTGTCATCTTCGAATTGGAGCCAATCAAGTCGATCGCCCGTATCTTGGAAACTCCTGGGCGGCATAAAAAGGCGAAGGGGCAGCTCTAAGCCCTGCATTCAAGCAGCAACACCCATTGTGCATTACCTCGGATCACCTCTTACTGCGAGTCATGCAGCTCACTCCCATTGTTTTTGCTTTTGCTCTTGCCGCCACCGTCTTCGCCGCTCCGGTGCGTCCATTGGTTTTGGTTCTCGGATGCATTTGGTAACTGACGCGGATTGGCTTTCCATCAGGCGCCTCTCGCTGAGCTCACGGAGCGCACTCCGGAAGCTCTTGAGCACGTCGAAGCTGTAGTGTGTCTCCGACCTTGTAGTGTCTATCGCATTATTTTGCTTATACGTTCATTATAGCGCGGTCCTGATCCCGGCCGGAAGTACGAAAGTCCCGACTGGAGGGCGATTGAGTAGAAACCGCAAGATCAATACCAAATACCTTGTGCCAATTGTGCGTGCCGTTCCCAATTGCGGTGGACTTGGTTGACGCGTTTTTCAGTGTTAATATTTATTTCAATTGCTAGGAGAACATCACTCCCTCTCTCTTATTGTGACTTCCGTGACCGAAGAAGCGCGTCAATCTGCTTCACTACCTATTTCTGGAAAACAGGTTGACGCCTCTGTTGAATACTACCCGGATTTTTCACTTGCGTTCAATTTGAACCTGCCGTTTGTTCACTTGCTGTGATTGTCTGCTAGTCAAAGACGGTCAGTCAGTGCGGACTGCCATAAATGCGAGACGTTAATGTGCCTGGCCAACCGGTCTCATCCCTAACGGTGTACCTAGTGAGCCACCAGCGATCCTTACCTGTGAAGTATGGCGGGTAAGGTCGGAGGCAGAATACCACCTTACCTTGACAGCGGAATGGAATAAGGACCCTGCCTGCCAACGCAAAGCTGTCGTTTGACGAAGGGGATATAGGCTTTCTCCGCCGGCGTGGCTTTTCATTGACACTGACCTTGTATCACTGTCCCGGAATGGATCACGACGGGAAATGGAGAGGCGGCTGCTAGCAAGTAATCAGAGGACAGATTGGGATGATCTATGTAGAAGCGGAAGAGGCGGGACTGTATACGCACGACTAGACACGTCTTCGTGTTCGGCCTTTGGACATCTTCGGGAGTTTTTGCAGATCATTCAGGATTGTCCGCTGTGAGCATCGTCTGGTCACGCGGCTGACCGAGCTGTGGCTCGAGTGTTTCATCCCAGATATTTCGAACGCGCCTTTCCTGAGATCTGGTGACGTTCTTGCTTTCAGCGGGGATGTCTGTCCCGAGTGGCCTGAAACGTTTCTGGTCACACGTAATAGTTATCTTGTATAAAAGTCCAATATTCTCTGTTTCATTCCGGGTGCAGAATGCGGGACACAGGCATGCTCGTGACATGCGCGCGAGTCAGAATGCGCATCATGGGGGGCGGAGTTGGGGGCGACGACGAGCAAGCACGGGAGCACGTGTGAGCACGCAGACGCGATAGTCTGCGTACGTACGCGTGCTAGGGTGCATGCGAATGCGAGATGGGATGGAGAAGGTGAGTGAACGAAGGCGATAGCAAGGGTGAGAACGGGGACGGCGTTCGCGTGGAAACCTGCATTTTCATTCGCCCGTTTACACGCATCCTCACAGATGTGAGGACGAACAAGGGCGAAAGCAAGTGCACTTACGTACGCAAGGATGGGCCGCCCACGATGAAGCAAATGAACCGGATGAGTATGGTCGCACTTGGCGCAGAGACAAAAGCGAACGCAAACTTACATGACGATGTTGTCCAGTTCACTTTTGCACGAGGTTTAGAGGGTGGACGCAACTGGGTATGGAGCCCAGATGCGCGTTGCTACCACCGGGCATGCACTGCTATCTGTAAATGGGTGTGTCAAGAGTCGAAGAGGCAAAAGGGGGTATAGTCGCGTTGTACGAACGACAGAACGAATCACTGCGTAAGCTCATGGAGCAACTAGGTCCGTCGGCCCGGATTGCCAGTCGAAACATCTCCCGAAGCAAGATTTCCTCTGAACCACTAGGTTCAAGGAACGCCAGCATCCCTAGATCTTGTCATATCCCATAGCCCTCAGTGTGCCATCTTGATCTTGGATATGAGCATTGCCTCGGCAAACGTAGCACGGAGAGGCCATGCTGCAGCAACGTGGATAATACCCTGAGTGAGCTGCGAGCACAAAGGAAGCGTCTCCATTCCTGAAACTACCTCTCGCTACCATGTCCAAGTTCCCGCTCGCCCCCATCTTCTCTGCCGATCACGTCTCCAAATGGGATGCCCTTCCGGAAGACGTCTTCACCCGCGCCACACAGCGTCGACTCGAGCCCGAAAGAACGACACGGTCATATGTCGATGGCCAGTCCAATGACACTGAACACAATATCTATACACCATCACAGTCGTCAAAACCGGACGAAAGTGTTTTTTCGACGCGCGAGTGCGAGATCACTGTGCGGGTTGCCACCTCTGTCGGTCGTGCCGTTATGGTCCCGAGTAAACCTGGTACATGTTTTTGTTTGTTTGTTTGTTTGGGGAAATCACCCCACTATCCCTTTTCGTACTTCAATTTTCTTGTTCTCTCCCGTGAACTGTGGAGTTGATCACTTCTCTTGACGTTTCGTTTTTGCGACTCTTTGCGATTTAGTGGCACATATGGCCGTGAAGACCTATACCTGGATCGCACTCTGGTTCGTCTTGACTGCCCCGGTCGTCCTTTGGGATGCTATGTACTGTTTCATGAGGTATCCCTCGCGTGCTGTATACTTTTCGTACGACGAATCTCACAAGCTCGTGAAACTGCAGACCGCGCTCAATGGTTGGAGGTGATCTGCACTGGATTTGGGAGCCATATGGAATATACCAAGAGGTAGATTACGTGGGTCCTCCTCGTTAATACGCTTAGATTATATGCTAACCTAGTACCGGATAGATGTATGGTTTCAAAGCCCTCGAAGAAAGCAACGGGTTCACCAACGCGCAATGCAAGTTTTTTTCTTGGTCCGTTTTACGTGTATTTGACCTCAAATACAACAGCCCTTCTCAATTTGGTGGAGACGGCGTTGAACCTTGCATACGTATACCTCGCACATATATCCGGGTGGTCTGGCGCACCCTTGGTCGGGTTCACTGCAGCGACTATGACGCTTTCCAAGACTCTCCTTTACTGGGCACAGGAGTATTATTGTGGTGGATGTGCAGCCGGACACAATCCGTGGGGCACCTTTTTGCTCTACTTTGTAATTCCGAACGGGTGAGTATGTGATTCTCCAGCAGTCCTGGATTGGCCACGCTGATGGGCCTTGTTTTCCTTTCTCCACCTTCCCTCCCTTGTTTGTGATCCTGCATTGTAACGGCATTCTCGGGATAGCCTTTGGCTGGTGTTCCCGAGCCTAATTGTGCGGCGCCTTGGTGGTGACATTATGAGTACTCTTTCTGTCGCTTCACAGAGTGCTCGCAAGGCTGCGTCTGGAAAGACGCAGTGAAATTGGGAAGCACATGCGATAACCTTGCACGGCGACGATCCTAGGTGTGTCGTTGGGAAATCAGGATAGTGGAAATTGGTTGCTGCGACCGTCTTGGATGCTATGGCGTGTTGTTTATGTAAAATATTTACACGTGTTAAGTAAACTGGAGTGTTTATTGTGCCGGGAGGATCCGAACCTCAGAGCGGTGTCAGGGGGCGATCACGCGATCACGGTGGTGTGTTTAAGTTAAGTAATCGTTTGGTGTCAGAGGCCCTGTTGTTCACCGCAAACAATCGGACCGAGGATTGCATGTGGCCCTCGCATGGACACAAAGAAAAGTCAGAGCGGTGAGATCAATCTCTCGAAAATAGGTGGCAGTCATACACTGATTCATGAGCGGAAGGATGCAGTGAATGAACATTTTGAATTCCAGGGAGACCCGATTCAGAGGCCGTTGATCAAAATGGTTGGTGTTCTGGTTGAAGAGCAATCGTGCATCTCGAACGACGACGTGTGCCAAGGCACTCGGTGGTTCGTTGAACCTCCGAAGGCCCTTGAATAAACTCACATTTCTAATGTTACACTGTCCGAGAAATTGAGAAGGGCTAACAAAAGGGTCAACAAAAGGGTCAGGCTAGCGTCAGCATAGCACTTGTCGTATTTTCGCGTTCATAGAGTTACTTTCCATCACCAGGGGGTGAGGGAGGAGATTATATTGTAATGTACGTCGGTTCAAAAGATACAGAACTAGAAAGGCGGCTCAACCAAGGCTGAGACAGTTGCGTAGAGGTGAGATGTTTTGGTTAGGGAAGAGCACGGGTCAACCCGTACCTAAAATCTAGCACACCGGACCCGCATCCGCAGATACCGCAACCGTCACGGTGAGGGTACGGTATAAACCGTCTGGACCCGCGGTGTGGTACATGATAAAGGCAATGGACACTGATCCCATTCATGTTACTACGCGGATATAATTCCATCAATTAAACAGCTACATTAGAGCTGGTATCAACTATTTTTTGCTTCTTTGACCGCTTGGTCATCGACACTAAGTCATCAAGGGCAACAAGATCAGTTCTAAGCCATGAACCAAGACAAAGGAATGCGCGAGTCGACGAGGGAGACAGCCGGTTTCGAGTGAAATGCAGAAGTTGTCGGCCTTGAGAAAATACCCGCTCAACGGCGGTTGAAGTTGCTACAGTAATATAGCGAGTCAGATGTGACTTACTATGGTAGAATTGCATGTTTATGCCACTTACCAGGCACGCTAAGATAATCCAGTGCCATCCGATACAAAGTTGGATAGGTATCATGGTTATTTACCCACCACCTCAAGGGATCTTTAACTTTTTTGATGGGCTGTCTCAGGTAATCTTGCAGTTCATCTGATGAGATAAGTGGCCCCATGGAATAGTCACCGAAGTCATTGGCATCGCTGGTTGTTGCCAGTTGGGTGTGACTCAGAGCCTGAGTTTTGTAGGAGAGGATATACTCCTCTTGGGTCACATGTTCAGTGGCTTCGATCCATTCTTCCTGCCAGTTGTGGGTACGGAAGTACTCGAGTTTTAGTCCCAGATGGAGTACTGGGCACAGAGTGAGTCGCTATTGATTGCTCTGGCATTAGAAAAACAAACCCATTGCAATACGATACACATTCGACTCATCAGTCTTCTTCCAATACCGGTCCATCTTGTTACGTGCTAACTTCATAGCCGCGAGAATTGATGGGTGGAATCTATGTCCAACACCTTCAATTGTCTTCATGTGGTCATCTAGCTTGTCCATTGCGGGTATCACAGCTGTGATGCCTGCTGATTCCTGAGAAAAGAACACTGTGGCCAGTTTATAGCGCTAATAGTATGGTGGCATGAGTAACTTCTGAACCAATGTTGGAGTGGTATCATATAGCCATAGAACAACATACCTCGAGTACAACAACTAATTCCACCATTACAGACCATTTGTCTGCACTCAACTGGTACTTGTGCAGCTGTGGCAGCTTCAAATCATAGGTGATCTTGTCAATAGGCTTACGATATCTCAAGGCAAAGCTTAACATATCGTAGGTAGAATTCCAGCGTGTGACAACATCACGCAGTATCAAGTTTGGTTTGAGTCCAGCCTTTGTGCAGCAGTGACCTGCACAAAAATCATAATGTGCTGAGTCATGTACATATCCTATGACCAAGCCCTTCTGGCTATAAATAGCCAATACCATATGCTATCATCCCTTCAAGTTTCGTTTGATCACCATCATCCGT
>JBBPOB010000817.1:0-12863 GCA_038091275.1 Tylopilus subfusipes | reverse complement strand
GAACAAGCACCCCCTCACCGTGTAGCGAAACTGACAAAGCTCGAAATGCCTACTTTTTCCGGTCCTCTCGAGCCCGCTGCTATCAACGCTTGGCTTGGACGTTGCGAGGATGCGTTTTTGGCATGGTCCGCCTGGAACGACGCTTCCATCATGTCTGCCTAACTCCGCATCGTCCTCGCCGGCATGAAGCTTGAGGAACCTTCCACAATGACTTGGTGGAGCGAGAATCGCGACGTGCTGAAGCTTCTCCCGTTCTGGGATCTCTTTGTCGCACGCTTCAAGGACCGATTCATCCCATCTGGTTGGCGTCTCGATGCTCTCGCGAAGTTCTACTCAATCTCGCAGGGAAGTCGTGACTTCCAGGAGTTCGTCACACAACTTCAGGCCACCCCGTAATGCGCTCGCTTCTGCAGGTGCTGGCTACGCAATTTCGGACTCGATCTTCAAGAACCATCTTCTTCTGTTCTCGAACCAAGTCCTGCAACTCCGTGTTCGCGCTCTGCCGTCACTCGCTTACGAGGACACCAAGGTCGATGCGCTTATCAACCTCATGTCTACGACCTGGGCCAGTCTTGCCGCAGAGGGACGTGTCAAGACAAGTTCTTGCAATGCCCCTGTGCGATCAGTTCAAGTGGCCGATGTCATGAAGTCTGCTGTACAGTCCTCCACGGACTATCCGCTGCCGGATCTGTCACACGCTGAGCGCGAGAAACTTCGTGCTGTCGGTGGTTGCTATCACTGCCGCCTCAAACCTGGTGACCCGAACTGGAAGGAGCATCGTGCTCGTGACTGTCCTGGTGATCCTTCACGCGGTATTCCTCCTCGCAAGAGCCATGTGGGCGCCACTACTACACAGACCGTGTCCCGTACCTCGTAGTCCCCGTATAGAGTGTGGTCCTGTTCTTTGTGTCCGCCGTTCTCAGTGTTTCCGCCGTTGGCTACGGCCGGTTTCCAGTCGCACACACCGCTGCAGGTTACTATTTGTGTCTCCCTCTGCCATGGTTCTAGGGACGAACATGAGGCTATCAATTTGACATTGACAAGGTTTAGAATCAAAGTGCACCATCGTGGTTGCGACTAATAAGTTACGTGTAGAGTATTTCGGTGTGGAAATCGGTGGCTGCGAGCATAGCTGCTAGCACCATACTTACACGACGTGTTTTGCCGGATTTATGTAACGCTTGCCTAAATGTCTGGCTTGACTCGAAATATATATTATTCAAATTCTCCCAGTGCGGCAGAACTTGAAGCTGAAGTTTAGACTGGGTTTAAACTGCTGAAACTGACCTGGACATCAAGTTCTGTCCGTGGATGCAGACAAAACTTGAAATCGCCCTCCGGACTATACTTTGTGGTCATGTATCAAGTGTTATCTTACATTTAGATCAATTCTTAATCTCGCAAAACGCGTCGTGTTAGTCTGAATCAAGATTGGTTAGAACTGGTACGGTATATGTCACCATGTCACCCTTCGATCCTCCTCTCAGTCGAGGTTTCCCGTCTCCAAGTCTGTGGGCGGGAAGTACAGGGGGATAAGTTGCCTGAGAGCACTTTTTACTCAATAGCCCCGAATTTCGAGATGAAGGCCACATACTCGTAAGTAGCCTCGTCCCTGTTTCCGAAAACCACAAAGATTACACGCTTAAGCTGATCGAAGTGAGTGAAGTTGCCGCAAGCAATATCGCATGGTTATGGTACCTTTTCGCCATCCTCTTTTTCCAGTGATTCCCGGACGGATTTCAGTGCGACTCCAGTGGCATCTCTGATGGGATAGCCGTATACTCCCGTAGAGATACAAGGGAAGGCCTGTGTTTCATCTATTCACGACCTCCGTGTCAGATACAGGAGAAGCTTCCATACTTACAATGGTCTCGCAACCATTGGCGATCGCCAACTGCAAACTCGACTTGTAGCAAGACTCGAGCAACCTTTCACACTCTGCAGCTCGGTCGGGAGAATAGATCGGCCCTACAGTATGGATAACATGCTTCCTATGCGACGATCGAGAGCGTAAGAGACATCAGAGGCGGAATCGGGACCGACGTACGCGGGAAGATTATATCCCCCAGTTATCTTTGCTTCTCCAGCTTCGCAACCATTCAACGTCCGACCTGGATCTCGTGAGAACGTGCTGAAGACGCTACTCGATATGACTGACATTCTTCTAAGAGCCTCGACCCAGCGGCACGATGGATAGCACCATCGACTGCAGAACAGGAACGTTGCTAGACCGTACCAGAGGAAATTTATGTTCGTACCTCCTCCTCCTCCTTTAACATCAGGCCCATCAACCAAGTTATCAACACGGGAATCGATACCTCCTCAAGGCTCACCTAGCAGGGCTGGATTTGCTGCGTTTACGATTGCATCTATCTCAAGTCTGGTGATGTCTCCGTTGCTTCCAGTGGAAGGGGAAATTATTGGTTCACGTCCTGCATCTGATGCAAGCCCTTACTCACTAAAGAGATACTTGGTTCAATGTACTGATCCGAAGTGGATAGTATCGTGGAGATTGCGGCTGAGGAGCACGCAAGATCGCGCTTCGATAGAGTGCACCTAACGTTGGGATTTCGTTCAACAGTATCGACATCGATGCAACAGAGCTGCTAGCGCTACCGTCCGCCTTGGGCAAGGTTGGTACAGGTTATTTCTGGCGCTTGGATCAATCGGCACAAAGACGGCATCTCATGGCAGTACTGGCAGTCACACGCACCAAGTACTGCAAGTTCAAATTACTATTTCTCCTAGCTGAAAAGATGAGGTCATCAAATTGAAAAGGCAAGATGCCAGCGTGGTTGCGATTAAATAAGTTACACGTAGAGTACAGTGAAGCGTTTCGAAGTCGAGCTGAATGATGCATGCGTGCCCTCTTACTTGAGCACGCAGATGAACTTTCTAAACAAAGGATTGAAAGCGACAGTTGGTCCATATAAATGTTCTTCATACAAAGGAAGTCCGTGACCGATCGCTTAACTCACGCGGACATACAGACCGACGAGCATGTTCAGGGATAACCTGAGTAGGTGGCAACGAGAGGTATGTTGTCTGCCCGAGATGTTTCGGGGACGGGTGATCCGGCAAGTGAGCGTTCAGCTAATGTACGTTCGGCAATCGTAGCAGTTGGCTGAATAGTGTTCGTTTGCATTTGCGTTGCGGTGAGTTGATCTCGTTCAGGTGATTCAGAAGTACGAGCGACCGTGGTGATTGGTTGATTGTGAGGATAATATGACTTGCGTTTTGACGACATGAAATCGTAAACAGTAAACCTTCAAGACATGAATATGGAGTCTCGTGTGGGGGATACAAATGCTCACTCTTCCTCCAATCGTCTGAATTCGGGTTTCATCTTGTCGGGATTGACATTAGCCTTGCGTTTCGAATGAGTGAGCGGCTTTTCCACCATCAAGAACTCGTCAAGTTCGTGGGTAACATCAAAATTTGCCCTATTCGCCTGTACCTGTGAGCTTAGTGAACGTATAGCATTCGTTAATAGGACACGGACGTCGGGTACGAAGGGGGGCTGAGCTGATTTAGAGTTCAAATTGTTCCAATCGACTCCTGACATCCACGAATGATCTTTGATGTCCTGGAAGCCAGCACCTCTGGGTTTACAACCAAGACGTTGGTTGACATTACGTTCGAGGAGCTACGGACCAGATCTCATGACTGTTCGTACCACAGAAAGTGCCAAGCACTTACCCCCTCAATAAAGTTGATGCCTTGCGAACTACATTTCCGGCTTACATCATCTGGGAACTTTAAGGGGTCGTTCATTATGGACTTTCTCATCTTCTCTGCGGTGCGTCCATCGAACGGCCGGTAGGTGAACAGAAGCTCGTATGCAGTAATTCCGAGACTCCACCAATCTATGCACCAGGTATATCCTTTCCTTCCTATCACCTCCGGAGCCATGTAGGCCATGCTACCGGCGACGCTGGTGTGTAACCGCCGCTCTGAATAATGGATTGCAACATTGAGGTCTGTGATATGCGCATGCCCTTGGGCATCAAGCAAGATGTTATCAGGTTTTATATCGCTGAAGGGAATGATCCATCACCGAAGATAAAGGTTTAAGTGAGAGTGAAAGCATACCGGTGGATGATCCTCCGTTTGTGGAGGTACACTAGGGCAGATGCTAGTTCTGCCATCCAAAAACGTACAACGTGCTCGGAGAGATTTCCCTTGCGCTCGAGGTGGACTAGGGGAGTAACATGTGAGTGCGACACATAAAGAAACTCAACGATATGACGCACATCGAAGGTCACCCCCTAGCATGAGGTCCAGGACAAAAAAGCAGTTTTCATCGTCCTGAAAAGCGTATCGTAAATTCACCACGAAAGGATGGTCGACCTGCGATAAAACAATGTATATAATTTCGTGTAAGTGGAGACAGTAGGACAGGGCGCGTGACGTACTTCTTCCAGAAGGTGACGCTCTTGGACTATATTTGCTACTGCCTTTTGTTTAACGCATTTCGACTTGTCGATGTACTTGAGCGCATATACTTGCTTTGTCTTCTTGTGCTCGACTACCCTGACCTGACACAAGTGATGGGTGAATAACGACATGGTCAATTGTCGTTTCAGCAGCGAATGAGCGCTTACCTTTCCGAAAGCGCCCTTGCCGACCGCTCGATGGAGCTCGAAGTGGAAGAGATTGACTTCAGAATCAAAATCGACAGGCTCAGAAAAAACGCATCCCATAGTTCGTGCGAGAGAAAGGAAAGTTGAAGGAAGGACAGAGCACGAACCAAGGTTTAAGTATCGCCTTGTCGAGAACAACAACGTATGGATTTAGTACGGACTGGTGTAAGCCTTGTATCTAATTTGGCAACGCCAGCTGTGTGTCTGACCCGAATACAGGACCCGAACTGCCGCAAGGCTCGACCTCGACCCGTCGACGTTGTTCTTTCCTTGGAACATGGACTTTGAGGAGCAACAACCGGCAGCACCAACGCAGGACTTCTTGGCCACCGTCAAGGTATTCCCATTAATACCATATCTGAAGAGAGACGTTACCGTCAGTCATTTCCTCCCACTCTCTCCCTCAGGTTCTAATTCGGATCGCAGAGTTCCATAGGTTCGTACAGTTACTGGACATACAATCTGCGGATGCTGACCCGAATTATTCACTGCAGACACCCCGTTGACTTGGGAGTGGGTCTCACGTTTCCTCACACATTCCTAACCACCCTGACCTTGCTACAGAGAACTCGCCGCTACCGATGTCGATTTCGCTGTAGTACGACCATTGGTACTGAAGTATGCGCGACTGCAGAACATGGCCGTTGTATATGCCTGCATGGTTGCTCGGTCCTACTTTCTCTCTCAGGCTATAAAAGAGTTGGCCCATTCAGGTGTCCTAGCTTCCCGAGCCACGCTTTGTGAGATCCTGGCATTAAAACTTCTCGCCCGTTTTGCATCTAGCAAACTGCAGTTAGTCGCAGTTCTAACTACCCCCTGGAATCCGTTGGCTGGGGCTCCGCTTGACGTGGTGGAAGAAGTCAAGGTGGTGATAGGCACTGAGGATACCACCGAGAGTTCACAGAGCGCGATCGAGGTCGGTGCATATATCCTCGTTGTGATCCCGCCTAAGATGCGCTCATATAGATGGCAATAGCCACGAAGGCCAAGGCCTTCCTCGCGTCCACCATCGTACAGACAATCATTGACGATATGTACACTGGTCGAATTGTCTTTACCATCGCCGCAAACAGGTCTCTTCTGACCGACAATTACAAACAGCGTGCCATTGAAATGTATGATGTTCGCACAGCCCCATTTCTTAACCATTATAGGTTGGAGTCTGGTTTTAGATCCTTCTTTTTTTTCGTATTCACCCTCTATGTAGGTTGAGAGTTCCCCGCTATTCAAACATTTTGCACTTTTTAAGCATCGCCATGCTTACGCTGACCTTCGTGCTTTGCTTGTACAGTATGTCGACCTTTTCATACTGGGGCCTGAGCTGATTCCAGCAGCTCAACAAATCGAAAGCGTGTCCACATGGGAAATAGTCTTTCTCGTGGTTGCCACCGCATTTGCATTGCAAGAATATACGGCTTCGCGAGAATATGGCTGGCAAAGTGAGTGTGTCCCCAGACTGACTATGCGGGTGTTCCTCACTGCCGTGCTATCTGGCAGTTTACATATCCAATGTGAGACTCCCATACCCATCAGGAACATGAATTCACGTCTAGTTTGGATCGCAGGTGTGGAATGCGTTTGATACCGCATTTGTACTGGTTTTCTTGGCGTATGTCGGGCTTCGCACGCAAGGACTCATATGTCATGAAGGTCATATATTTCACGACGATATGCATTTGAAACTCATCATTTTGAACAGATGACAATTCAAAGCTAGCGTTTGATTTGTTGGCTTGTGCTGCATGTGTTCTTGTCCCTCGGTACGTACCTGACGACGAGTCGGTCGGAACTTATACCAATATCGTGCGGCTCTTCAGCTTGGCTTTCTACGCTATAGCCAATAACGTCATTGTCCTGTGAGTGCAGATAACACAGAGCGGTAATCATGCTGATCCGTTCCAGTACTTTACGGGAGATGATTTCTGAGTTCGTGTTCTTCATATGTATTAGTGCCGTGTGCTTTTCTGGTTTGCTCTTGACCCTGTATACGCTTGGTAAGCCACTCCACTTGATATGATTTCAATCCACTGAAGGGAACAAGCATCGGGTCGACGGAGTGTCACAAGTATATCCTGGATGATGATGCAAATGTGGTTCGGGAACGCCGGTCTGAGTTTCACGAAGGCTTCGAGCTTTCACCCTGTAATCGGTCCCATCCTCATGACTTGCTTTGCGGTGTTGGTTAATAACTTCATGTTGACAAGTATGTTGTTCTTGGGATTAGTACTGTCATAATTGATCCATTGTTTTTTAGTTCTCGTCTCTATTCTCACTAACACAGCAATGCGGATTGATGCGGTAGGTTGTTGTCTTCTTTTTCGGCCGCCGTTGTTCAATCTTTTTATCTCAGAATGCCAATCAAGAGGTATGATGAATGAACTAATCAACGATCTTGACTTACTCTTGAGAAGTTTTTGTTCCAGCATGCCATAACAACCATTGAAGGGTGGGTGACGATCTCGGCATTTTTTTTGTGAAGAAACATCCTGAGTAGTCTTTCAGAGTGAAATCGGACGCTTTATTCAGCTATCAGCCTCCATTTAATATCCTCGCGTTTTTGATACTGAAACCAGCAAGTTACGTTTTATCACCACGCGCACTACACTCTGCAAACGTCTTTCTGATCAAACTCACTGTACGTTTGTTCCAGGTTGGAAGTTCTTTGCTAACTATTTTCATTAGTCATTTCCCATCCTCATCATCGTTGCGCTTTACGAGCGACAGCTAATCTCCCGCCAGAAGAAGAGAGAATTCAAGAAGGACAGCATCTATCAAACCCTCCCCCGTCATCTGAAGAGAATGCCACTTGTTGAACATCTGGTGGGATCAAAGTCGACGGATTTGTATGGTGTTATCTTCGAGGTAGAGGAATCTCGGGATTTCAACCTGTTTCACGATGCTGGGAGTGAGGATGCGGGAGCCCCATCGTTGGCAACCGTTTCAGTCCATCCAGCAAGTCCTTTGCCAGGACCATCTCGTGGACGTACCATTCTTTTAGACAGCCAGCAGACTCCAAGCTCGGCTCGGAAACGAAAGATCAGCACTTTGACGCCTTTAGAGGAACTCTCTAGCAATGCAAAGGTTTTATCTTTGGATACTACCACACCCCTCTCAAAGTTATTTTCCCCTTCACGGCCGGCTACTGTTGTAGACCAGGAGGGTGGGGACAACTTACAACGATTTCAAAGCCTGCTGGATCAGTACCGGGATCTACCTATCCGCCGTCTTCAGGACGATATGAAGGAGATGCAGGTATGTGGGTGCTGTGGCGTCGACTGTCTCAACTGATCGTGTCTGGAAGGATCGGCAATCTCGCATTGAGAATCTTTTATTGACTTTGACGCGAGACAATTAGGATCAGAGACGAGATTACGACCCTACCATGCCATTTCTTGAGCTCCTGCCAGTGCGCATATGCTTGATGTGTCTGATCTACACTACTACGTGTACATTTCTGTAGAGGCACTCTTCTAGTTTGAATCGAGGTTCATTGTCACGTGACGAGTGACGCGTCGAGTCTCTGGTGCGTTCCAAGGTCGAGAAGTTGTCACTGCACATCGAGATGGCTTCCACTCCGCCCCCCCTCGCGGGCTTCGCCATCCCAGCAGCGCCGCGCCTTCCATCAACAGCGACATCGAGAAATCGTAGCTCTATAAGCTCCTCCTTCTCCTTTGGTCCACATCCTATGATATCTTCGTTCGCAGCCGGCGATATGAGCACCTCGTCTATTCCGCGTCCACTTGCCCTCGATCCTAACAGGTCTATGCTTCCAAGCTCCCCACGTGCCTCCCCTAGACGGCACCGTAGACTACGGGACAGCAGCAGCCGACATCCTCTCGCGAACGATACAATGGATGTCTTTCAAGACTTGGAAGGGGAGCAGGATTTTGACGATGATGATGGCGAATGGGGGACCGTGGATCGCATGCGTCTGTGGCGCCATGACGCTCTCATGCAGCATCTGTACGAAACCGCCGCGTTCTGGGGGGACAAGATTCTCTCTTGGACGAGTATGTCGTGTCCTCAAGTGGATTATTTTCTGTTGTGCTCACAATATACACTAAAGACGACCCAAACGATGCATTCTGGCTGGCACAGACATACTTCATGACTCACCAGTACTCTCGTGCGGAGAGACTATTAACGCGTCCTTTTCCCGCCAAAAGCCAGGCCACAGAGCCTCCGTATCCTAATGGGTTCGATCACCCTATGGCAGGACCCTCCACGGGCCATCCCTTCCCCGTGGATCCCAAAGGTAAAGGCAAGGAAACACAACCGCAACGCGAACCATCCTCTCGTCTTCCCATGGGCCCTGCCGGATTGATCAAGCTACCAGAGGCACTCCAGGAAAACGTCTCCAGGCTTGTTGACATGAGTGTCGCTTGTCGTTACCTGGCAGCACAATGTCAAGTAAGACAGGGCAATTGGTCGGATGCCCTTGAAATACTTGGCGAGGCAAATCCTTTTCGCCACTCAGGTACCCCTGTCTGTTATACTAGGTGTATCATGGGGCTAACGCCAGACAGGTAGAAGTGGATCGTCAGTTCCTAACGTGGACGGTGGCATCAAGGTAAGTGTGAGCAGTTTGGCAATGGATGCTCACTCAGTTACTTAGGTCGAAGCATCGATGTGTCACCTGAGAGGCATTTTAATGCTCAAACTCAATCGTGGAGATCAGGCTAAGCTGTGTTTTATGGAGGCTTTGACCTTGGACGTGAAGTGTTATGATGCGTTCAACCAACTTATCAGTGGTGAAATGATGATTCCAGAAGAAGGTTAGTGTGACAATTGACAGCATTCTGATCATTCTGATGTTCACCCAGAGTGGGAGTTCGTGCAAGGTCTTGCGTACAAAGAGCAGACTAAAGAGGACGCAGATTTCATCCAACTGATATATACATCTCGACTGCGCAAATATAGGCATGCTAAAGAACAAGCTCTCACTCGGCGGCGCCTTGTGGAGGATTTCAAACTCTCAGATAACCCGGATGTTTTGTACAGCTTTGCAGATGCATTATTTACTCAACTTCGCTGGGCAGATTGCTTTGTCATTACTAGCAGGTAAGTTCTTCCTGTGAATGATCATCACGCCAAGGTACGATTACCTTGCATACAGAATCCTTGATCTTGTAGCATTTCATGATGCTACGATGCCATTGCACATTGCGTGCATGTACCATTTATCATATCTACACTCCAAGCTTTTCGTCTTGGCCCATGAACTCGTTGACAAGGAACCCGAAAATCCTATAAGTTGGTATGCCGTCGGCGTATACTATCTCAGTTCGAACAAATGGTCGCAAGCACGACAATATTTTAGGTTGGCGCACTGTAATGAAGGGCTCCTTTACTGATTAACTATAGTAAAACCTCACTAATGGACCCCCGCTTTGGACCAGCGTGGATTGCTTTTGCTCATACTTTTGCCCTGGAAGGAGAGCATGATCACGCAGTGACGGCATACTCTACATGCGCACGCATGTTTATGGGGTTCGTGTATACCTCGGCTCCAGTGGAGCTTGCTGTTGATTCCCACCAGGTCTCATTTACCGCTCCTCTTCGTTGGTATGGAGCAGATAGTGCTCTCAAACCATTCCCTTGCCGACGAGGCGCTGAATGCTGCGAACACTGCATGTGACAGCGATCCCCTTTTGATGAACGAGTTAGGTGTCATGGCCTTTACCCACGGAGAGTAAGTGATTCTCTTGGCGGTGGAAACGTGGCTGAGAAGAACTTGAATAGCTTCCAACGCGCAGCAGATCTCTTCCAACGATCACTTGATCTTGCTCAGGTCACGCAATCGTCGCAAAAGTCGTGGATTACCACTTACCTGAATCTTGGGACATGTTACCGAAAACTGAAGTAGGTCCTGGACCACAAGGCCAAATGGTCACTTCCTCATGGTTTGTATAGAGATTATGAAAAGGCCAAGACCAATTACCGTCGAGTACTCGAGATAGAACCACAACACCCTCAGGGACTCGGTTTCCTCGGCGTGGTCTACCACCATCTGGAAGATACGGATCAGGCCATTATCATGTATCACGAGGTGAGGCTGGTCCGAGGCGTTCTGCAATCGCCATTGACTGGTGCTGGTGCCAGGCGCTGAGCGTGGATCCCATCAATGGCCATCTCATCGAGTTGCTCAATCTTGCATTGGAGTCTAACGCTGCCTGTGGTTCCTGGGAGAAGATGTATCCTGGAGGGGAGGACGCATTCAGAGAGATGATGGTATCACTGAAAAGCAGGCTTCGCGAACATCCAAGGAGAGCGGCAGATGCCAATATCCCTAACGATGATCCATCTCGGTCGGAGGATTCGATGAATGTCGGCTGATTCTTCCCGAGGACGACGAAACATGTTGTTTTAATGTAAGGCACGGCATGTACTGGAGAGTGGAGCAAGTGCGCCCACGGTAGTCGGTTGAGCGGGCGTCCCGAGTGATTTGGGGTGTCCCCTTTTACGAAGGGACAACCCTCCACATGGCCGCCGACTTGCCGAGCGCCTCCATCTCCACAATTTCTCACCGTCTTCCATAGTTGTACACTCACAATCAATCTTACACAGGAATGAGATTGATTACGGAACGGCAGTCCCTTTTCATGTTTGCTCCGACCCTTCTCTTTTGCCAACACCAATTCTCTTTAGATGCCTTCGTCTCCACCCCCCACCTATGTCTTTGTTGACTGAGCTAACTAACGGCCTAGAATCGTTGATACATCATTCCCCTGACTGGGATTTCTTGGTTCGCCTGACCCTTTATGGGAGGTCGCGTGTTAACTTCTGTCGCAGGACACAGTTCTCAATACCCTTCTGGTTTCACCATCCATCCCGGAGAAAACCCTTGACATATGTCGGCACACCTGCAGTCAACTTCTGTCCGATGATGCTTGGCTGATGGCCGCAGTCGATCCTCGCAGCATCCGTCGTCTCTTCAACGTTCTAGTAAACATCGGGAACCTCATGCACAGAATTGACAGCACCATTCCTGCCACAACGCAATGCTACATGCACGCGATCGAGATTGTCATCCGAAAGCCGGAGTCATACTGTTTCCCCAATGCCACTAAGCTAGCATTCCGCGATGTGATTGTCGCGACTTGGGCAACTGCAATGACTCTATCCTTCGTCCACGCATCATCCGTCTCTTCACCCACAACACACAGTTGGGCGCTCACTACCCCTGTCAATATTCTCACTCGCATTGGTGATCCTGACTTCGACATCCTTCAAGCAGTCCACGGTGCTGGCGATGATTTGATACGACTGCTGGTCGACCCAATAACGGGTACCTTGCCCAATGTCATCTTGTTTCCCGAACAAATACATCAATTGTCAACTTGCATACTCTCCTCGCAGAAGGGTTATCTGCCTGGAATTCAAGCCACACAATTACCTGCCGAGCTCTTTGACGAGAAATATTGTCAAGAGAGTAAGATGGCAATAGCTTCTGTATTTGTGTGTCTCGCCCGCAGATTACAGATGTCTCACACTACCGAACTCTTCAACATCTCGGACAAACCATTTTGCACGGTTGAAGCTCTGTCTCTTATCATGCATTATCTTGCAGCGTCGCTCTTTCCGAATGCCTCTACCTTGAACGACATCGGCGTCATTTTGTGCGGCCTTGGTTCGGGGGAAGTGGTTACAAATATGCAAGGTGAACAGACGACTGCACGTGAAGTCGCACGACTGTACTACGAAAAAGGCCTTCAACTCGATCCGTCTCACCCTCATTTACTTTCGAATCTTGGATCTCTCTTGAAGGATGCCGGACACATGACCCGTGCGATTGGGTGCGCTTTCAAGATTTTGATTATTGCCAGCGTCCAACTGACTCGACTCAATGTTTATTGCTAAAGGATTTTTAATCATGCTCTCGCGTGTCATCCTGAGCTAGATATTGCCCTAGTGAACATGGCCAATACCTTGAGGGATATGGTTAGTCCCACGCTTCATTCTCGGTGCTATCTTAAAGCCTGAATATTCCACAGGGCCAGTACGCTGAGGCAATCCCGTACTACCAACGGGCGATATCAGTGAATCCTGCTTTCGCAGATGCCTACTGTGGACTGTGCCAGGCGACGAATGCAGTTTGTTATTGGAATGGGCGAAGTAAGTCGAACTACGCATATAAAATAAAGGAACGACTGAACCCGTGTTAGCCACTTGGATGCAAAAAGCAATAGAAGTTTGCGAGAAACAGCTCTCGGATACACA
>JBBPOB010000816.1:0-12871 GCA_038091275.1 Tylopilus subfusipes | reverse complement strand
AACTAGTGTAGTAATGAAATCAATCATTAGGAATTCATTAATATCTCTTGAAGAACTAAGGCTAGTCCAATGAAACTTAGTACTTGGGTAGACTAAATAGTAGTCTACTAGCATAAGAGTGATATAGATATTTGAATAGTAGGTAAGGTAAGAATTAAATGAAACACTCATGACTCAGCACATTATTGATTACATGCAGGTCATTGTCAGCACTCAAGTATGATGAGATGGGTAATGTTCTGGACGCTGTGGACCTTTTCCCCCTTGGGACAGATTTGCTGGAATGATGGCTTATCTGGTGATTGGCATCAGTCATGATCTATGCATTCTGACTTGGACATTTGCTTGGGTCAATTATCTACATCTTTACATGTTACTCGTGCTTTGAATCTGCTTCCTTACTATGTAAAGCATAGCTGTACATAGTTCCTTCTGATATGCCCATTTCTTTGCACATGCATGGACCTTGTCCATGCACACTGTCACTGTACACCATGTGGGGATGTGCCTAAGGCCTGACTTCTCATGTTTCAGACTAACAAGTTGACATGATGGCCAAACCCGCCCCATCCAGGCTCAACAAGCCACTGAAGCCAATGCACCAGCAGATGAGAAGTCCTCTTTGCGTGAATGGGTGGTACTGCCTTAGAGAGGTGATTGGCATTAGCTCATACAGTCTGCAACCATTTCATTGTATGTTCAAATTCTACTGACTATATCCATAGGCAAGATGCACTGAGCAAGTGACCTAGCAGGACGTAATGAAGTTGTTGTCAAAGTCGAGTGCACAGGAATCATTCCTTCCACCCTCAGACACAAATTCATGGTTCTTAGTTGATTAGTCAGCATAGAAGGAATTTCTCAAGCAGTCTGGTTTGGAGAGGAGGCAGAGCAAAATGTTCTTGTGCTTCACCAGTTGGGTCCATCCCTCGAGGAGGTATTCAAGGCTTGTGACCGGAATTTCACCCTACACACTATTGCTCATATTGCAGAACAAATGGTACATTACTGCAGGTCTTTCATTGAATCAGGTGCTAACACAGAATATTGAATCTCAGATTGATTGCCTGCAAAGTATTCATTTCCTAAACTACCTTCACTGTGACATCAAGCCTAGCAACATTCTCATTAGCTGTGGGCCACATGCTCATTACATCTATCTCATTGACTTTAGCCACACCTCGGAGTACTGCCACCTGAAAACATGACTCCACCACTCCCTTCATCAAAACCAATCTTTTGTCAGTACTTTGATGTTCGCCTCACTTAATGCCCACCTTTGGTATGAACAAGGACAACGAGATGACCTGGAGTCTCTTGCATATGTTCTCCTCTACTTCTTCTTCTGAACTCTACCATGGGTCAAGGTCAAGGCCTCAAGCGATATCTTGCAGTAGAAGCAGAATTTGCACACACTTCTTCTGGACATTCTGAGCAAGTTGAAGACCTTTTTATCATACACCAGAAACCTTGAATACAGCACCAAGCTGGACTACAACTTCCTTTGTGGGTTGACGGAAACCCTTTGTACCCATTCACCAGTGACACATACACAACTTGAGTGGATAGATAACAATATCTCTGCTCTGAAGGTAAGTTGTTGATTTTTTTTCCATGTCTAGTGTATCTAATAATTTAACAGTAACTACTAACCAGCCACTTGGAAAATGTGTCCACCACCTGTGTTCAACTCTTCTGATTTCTTCCTGCAATTACCATCAGGGCCCACTTTCTCAATCATTCTCTGTCTGGGCTGCCCCCACTCACTGCAACTCATTGGCTGTGGGGCAGTTGGAGGGACCTGGTATTGTTCTTTGTTTATTTCTTGCATGTATTCAACATCTGGCACAAGTTAGTTGTAGCCATCTTCAGTGTTGTGCAGCTTGTAATCTTGTAGTACACCTTTGCTTGAGTTGCATATATTGTTTATCCTGGTTGAAGCTGACTATATGCCACTAATCCATGAAAACCCATGGTCATTGGGCAGTGTGGCTCCATCTCAAGAACTGAGCAGTACCCACAATTGGAAATATCTGAGTCACACCGAATTTAGTCAAGCTGTGGCAACACTAGTGGGTGGAATATGGGCAAGGCCCAGGTGGGTTTGACAACCATGGTATTAAATCTGGGTATACTCAAGCCCATATGATCGACCACTTTCACATGGTGATAAATGAGGAGATCAAAAGGAGGAGATCAAAAGGACCTCCCCAGCCAGTAGTGAAATTGGCTTGAAAGAGGGTATACCCCTCAGGTGACACCAGAGAATACCCCCCAATGATCTCACAACAGGGAGAACCATCACCCTAAGGGATTAGCTCCCAACATGCTGAACTGCCCAATGTATTTGTCTGGGCAAAACTCGGGGGTATACCTCTTAGGCGACACTGGGGAATACCCCCCAATGATCTTGCAATAGGGAGAACCATTGCCCTGAGGGATTAGCTTCCAACATGCTGAACTGCCTGATCTATTTGTCTGGGCAAAACTTGGATATTTTTTGACACATCTTTGAATGTGATTGAGGTGAAGAAATCCTTCACCAAAATGTGTGCAACGGAGTGGCAGCTCCTGGAGGAAATCCTTCCAATGGAAATGTTCCAGATGGAGTGGGCTCTGATGATGATGAATCAGAGGGTCCCATCCCCATCATCTGCTTCCATAATTGAGGAGATGACCTCTTTGATGAGATTGGAGGTAATGGCCCCCTCAGAGGTGGTCCTCCTGGGGATGAAGATCCCAATGATCTTGATGATCTTGATGAAGGACCAGGGCAAGGTCCTTCTGGGGGTGATTGCCCCAATCACCAGTATTTGAGGGAGCAAACCCCTGGTAATGCATGCTACATCAATCACATGCAGCAGTAGTATATTGACTGCATCAGAGAACAAGTCAGTTATAAGACTAGACCAGTCAGTCCTGAGGTGAAGGCAATGAACCTGCCTAAGCCAGGGAAATACGGAGGTCAAGACGACCTTGAGAAATTTGATGACTGGGTCAGCCAGCTGCTGAGATACTACAGAACCTTCAAGATCACTGGTCTGGATTGTAAAGATGATTGTGTCCTCTATACAGGACTCTTTTTGGAGAACATGGCCTCCCAATGGTATAATCAGGAGGTCGCATCCCCTGATTGTATTGTTTGTCATTGGATGTTTGAAGACCTCATTTGTAAGCTCTTCAGGTTGTTTGTACATGAAGCATCTGCCTAACACATGGTCAATCAGTATGATTGCATGAGGTATAGTCATGTGAAGGGTGCACTTGCCTTACATAACAAGTTGAGATGTTGGGTGACATGCATGGTGCAGCCTCCTAACAATTACTCATTCTGGAGGAAATTTCTTCTTGGGCTGCCATCGTCTGTGATTGAGACAATGTTCAAGGCCCATGGAATCTCAGCCAAGCACTCCATGATGAAGGAGATCTCGGAGGAGGTCAGGAAGGTCAAGACTGCCAATAAGGCGATGGACCTCCATAACCATACTAGGCAGCACTATAGAGATAAATCCTTCTGGAATGAATTAAAAAAACCATGCCAACATCTGGGTGGTAGTTCTCAAAAAGAATGACAAGAGCCATGAACACCCTTCAAAGAGCTCAGATGATGAACCCAAGTTCTTCAGAAAGGGTAATACCCTTTATTGAAACAAGACAAAGTTCCAAAACCCTAGGCATGCATGCATGCTGAAGCCCAGTCAGGACAAGGGCAAGGCCCTAGAGCAGAAGCAACCTTATGTCTCGAAGCCTTATGGATTTCTAAAGGGAATCCATTGCTTCAACTATGGTGAGGAAGGCCACATGGTACCTGACTGCCCCAATAAGGGCAAGGGCCAAGGCCCATATCAGAAACATCACTTGTTTACGGCAAAAGTGCAGAATGATAGAGAAAACTCTTCAGATGGCCAGGAAGGCAAAGAGCCTCAGGCAGGAGGAGAGGGATCTCTGGAGGCTGTTTCTCAAGAGGAGGCAGAGGATGACAATGACATTGTCAAACTCATGGACTTGTCATCCAATGAATATGAGGTTGAGGAGGAGGACAAGCCAGTCACCTACGTTGGCACTATATGCCAGTGTAAGGAGCCATCTAATGATGATAGTGATGACAATATCATCAGATGTGGTAGATGTGCAGAGAAGAACTCCCTGCCTTGGAGGACTGATGCTGGTCCTGCCAGTTTGGCCCCATGCATGTAGGGGAATGTGAGGACTGTCATGCCCACTCTGAGCACATTATGGCTGCAATGGGTGACCTGAATTCATCAGTTGAGGCAGTGGTTAATGCACCAACTGAACTCACTCAAAAGGAGTTCTGTAAAGGAATCAATGTTGGTAAATTGATGAGGGAAATTCCCTCAGAAACGACCAAAAAGCAGTTACAGACCACTACCCAAATGATGGGGTACTATATCTGCCACATGAATACTGAGCATGTCTCACTCATTAGAGAGATCATGGGTCTCCAGTATGAGGCTGAACACCTGGGTGAAAATGGTACAACCATCCAGGATGTACTTGTAAAACTTGTCCAAAAGCTTTGTGCCCTGTGTGAACAACAAGCAGGTGTCGATGTCAATATTGATACAGTGGAAATATCCATGCCACATGGAAAAATGTCAGCTGTGATGGCACCATTGAGATGCTAGCCCAAGGTCTAGGGATATCAACCCCAAGAACACTGGTTGCTCCTGATAATACCATGACAATTGATGCACCAGAAGTTAATGAGGAAAATGTTCCTTTCAGCAAAAAGAAGTGGATATGGTCCAAGTTCTATGAACCTCTCCACAGAGACAGATGTGAGGCATGCCAGCAATGCATCAAGCACATCACTGAGAGTGCTGTTGAGGATAACCTCTTACTTAACATAGTACAACTGCTACCAGAGCAATTTGCTAAATGCAAGTTCGATCGCAGATGGGATGAGTGCAATAGAGCACAGATGCAAGGCCAAGGCATGAACCTTGATTGAACCTGCATGTGCTGTGTACCCTTGTAGAGCATACTGCTAAAATGAGCTGGGTGATTAAGGACGCCTCCAAGATGGCAGTGGACAATATGCATAACATCTTATGAAATGGGGTGTGAAATCCCAGACTTGTCACTGAAGAGCTGCAATGCATCGACAATATGGTCTTCTCCACACTTTCATGTGATGTCTATACCTATGCGAATGATGTTGTGGTAAATACACCACATGGCTTGGTCACAATTGATTGCAATGACCCAGGCCAAGAGCTTGTAATTTGCATGGTGGCTATCAAGTGCCAAGGGGAAAACCCCCTTGTGTTTAGATATGCAATGAATTCCAGGCCAGTGGCTAAACCCACAGTGGATGTGTGACCAAGAATCACTCCACAGCTGCGCAAGTACACAACGATCAAGACTAAGATTGGTGGGTGCACCACCTATATTATGATTGACACTGGGAGTACTGGCAATTTCATGAGCCCAGCATTTGCTAAGGTCACAGGGATGAAGTCATTCCTCTTGAAACAGCAGCTAATGCTACAGCTGGGCTGTATTGGATGCCACTCAAAAATAACCCATGGAGGCTCTTCAAGCATTCAACTTGGAAATAAAACCTCCCAGATATATTTTGATATTGCAAACATCAACTGTTATGACTGCATCCTGGGAATACCCTTTCTTAGGAAACATAGTGCAGTCATTGACTTTGTGAAACAATGCATTTGCATGGGTTATATTACAATCACTTTGTCAGAGGAAGATGAGCTGGCCAAGTGGCAAATCCGACCTCCTTCTTGTGATCATTGACAGTTGAGCCCTGTGTGGTCTAAACAACCTTGTGAGGGCTCACAGGGGGAAGGGATCAGAATAGCAGACACCCAAATACCCCAGAAAATGCAGTGTTTAGCTGCAATGAGTGCACATTGGACACTCAAAGATAAGAAACTGTCCAATGAGGATATATCTTAGATAAGGGAACAATGGTTCCTGAGATACAAGCAACAACTTGAAGGGATGGTCCTGAGACTCCCTTCATTGCAGGAAGTTAATCATCACATCCCACTGATCAAGGAGGGCAAGCAGTACATTTATCATCTCCCCCACTGTGCTAACATGCTGAAACAGTAGTTGTCAGACAAAATCTGACTGTATACCAACACTGAGTGGTGGGTCATGAAGAGTATCCTACAGGCTTCTCCAATGCTCTGCATCCCAAAGAAAATGGGAAGCAGAGGACAGTTATTGACTGTCAGAAAAGGAATGAAAAAATGGTCAAAGACATGATGCCATTCCTGGATTAGGATCAGATCTGCATGGACATAGCCAGAGTGAAATATTGCTCAAAGATTGACCTCTTGAATGGATACAAGCAGGTCCAGATCGAACCAGAAGATGTCTGGAAGATGGCCTTCTCAATGGTCTATGGAACCTTCATCAGCCAAGTCATATAGCAAGGGGACTGCAATGCCCCAGTGATGTTTCAACATCTGATGACTGTGATCTTTAGAGATCACATTGGACATTTTGTGTACGTCTACCTCAACGATATATTCATCTATAGTGATACCTTGGAGGATCATGAGCATCACCTCCAAATCACATTTGAAATTCTCAAGAAAGCTGACTTCTTTCTGGAAAAGAAGAAGTGCGATCTATATATGCAGAGGCTAGACTACCTTGGTCATCTCATTGACAAAAAGGGTGTTCACACTGATAAGGACAAAATGTCCAAGATCCATAACTGGAGGACTCCAAGGTCCCTAAACAAGGTCCAATGTTTTGTAGGACTTGTTGAATATTTGGCACAGTTCCTGCCAGAAGTTTTGGGATATGCTATGCCTCTGATGGGAATTCAGAGGAATGGACACCTGTTTAAGTGGAGGGAACTCCACAATGTTTCCAGATGATCAAGGACCTGGCATGTAAATATTCAGTGCTCAAGCCCATTGACTCAAGCAAAAAAGAGCCTAATGGCTTGTGTGTGATGCTTCCCTGTATGGACTGGCGAACATGCTGCCCAGCAGGTTTCATGTTGAAAAAATTGAGTGACACTTAACAAAATTACTGTACATTTGAGCATGAAACCCTTGCGATCATCAAGGCCCTGCTCAAGTGGGAGAATAAACTCCTTGGATTCAAATTTACGATTGTTACCAATCATGAGGCTCTCAGTTACCTCCAAACACAGTGAAAGCTGTCCAGCAGACAAGTGTGCTGGGTAGACTATATGTCGTGATTTGATGTGACAATGGTCTATGTCAAGGGTTCTGAGAACCACATGGTAGACTGTCTATCTTGATATTATGAGAAAGAGGAGGGAGATGATTCTCTTGATGAGGAAATTGACTGGGTGAATGTGGACATCTGCCTTGACCCAGAAGGGGATGACCTTCCTCAAGATCATTGGTGAGAGCTAAAGGCAATCACCATTGAGGAAGCAACATCTCGAAAGAGCAAGAGGCTTGCAGAAGAATGAGAAGCCAGAATACTGGAGGTGTAATAAATGGCCTCAGCAGCAGAAAGGACAACTGAGGAGACTCCCCATACAAATGTGAGGAAGAACCCTACAGTTTTCGAATCTGCCAGGATGTCTCAAGTTCCTCCAGTGAAGTACAAGAATCAGCCTGATCTCCTTAAAGTGATCAAGGAAGAATATCTGAAGGAACCCTTCTACACAAAATTCTGGCTAATCCAAGCCATTTCCTGCTTTTCTCAGTGAAGGATGATCTGATCTTCATAAAGAATTACAGGGAGGAGGAGGTTCTGTGCCTTCCTCATGCAAAATACAAAGGCAACATAATTATTGCCATGGCTATCAATCAGAGCCATAGGACTCTGGGGCACTTTGGTGCCCTAAGGACTGTAGATTATGTCCACAGATGGTATTGATGGCCTAAGATTGGCTAGGAGGTTTTGTTGGTCATGCCTGACCTGTCAAGCCACTAAAGGCTCAAATCAATTACCCCAAGGGCTGTTGCATAGCCTACCCATTCCAAAATGACTGTGGGGGTTGATTGCTATGGACTTTGTGGGACCATTCCCACTAAGCAAGGGACATGACTACCTCTGGATGGTTTTGTGCTACCTCACATCTATGGTACACATGGTACCTGTTAACAATTCGTGTGTCTGAACTAGTATTTAAGTACATTAAAGAGGTAGTTCACCTCCATGGACTTCCTGAGACCATAGTCTCTGATCATGACACAAAGTTCATATCAACTTTTTGGTGTGAATTGCACCAGATGCTGGGAGTGAAGCTCCTGATGTCAACAGTGTTTCATCCACAGACTGATGGCACCTTTAAATGATCCATTTGGAATGTAGTTTAGATACTACATGCACTGATGCAACCTGACCAGATGAATTAGGTCAAAAAGCTACCCACAACAGAGTTCACCATCAACTTGAGCATTAGTGGCTTGACAGGGTTTGCCCCGTTTGAACTGAACTATGGGTATATATCTGAAATGATGATGAGATTGTTGCACAATAAAGGTGCTGGTGTGCCAGGTATAGTAATATTCATGTGCTGCACCAAAGAGAACCTTGAGATGGCTCATGATGCCATCATCGAAAGTTGAGTAGTGCAAGCACACCACACCAACAAAAGGTGAAACAAGGGTAAAACCCTCAAGGAGGGAGAGATGGTATACCTCTCCACTGAGAATTTGATAATGCCAAAAGGGTGAGCTCAAAAGCTTGTCCCAAAATTCATTGGACCAATAAAGGTCCTAAAAGGCATTGGTGACACCTACATGCTGGATCTCCCAGAGGTTATGTGCAAGTGGTGCATTCACCCAACATTCCATGTCAGGCTGCTGCACTGCTATGAGGGCAATGATGATGCCCTCTTTCCCAAGCATGATGCTCAAGCATTTTATGATATCAGAAGATCTGATGGTAATGAGTGGTTCATCAATGAAATCATTGCCCATTGATGGGACAGCAATAAGCTTAAACTCCACATTTGGTGGACTTTGGATGACTCAATATGGGAGCTGATCACCAATTGCAAGGAGTTAGAGGCCCTTGACAGGTACCTTGAACTTCAAGGTGTGCAGCAAGCACACCAGCTGTCCTGAAGAATGGTGATGGACAAGGTACCAGAGCACCATAGGACCTCTGTGTTGCAAAGGTCCAAGGGACACTAAGTCCCACAGGTTTCAATAAAGATAAATAAATACAAAAGAATGAAAATAGAAAAACTTAAAAAAGAAATACACCACCATTGTAAGATTACTAATTATAGTTACACTTTTTGACTTATTGATCACTTTCTATTCTAAGTACATTCCACTTTTTGAAATTCTCACAACACTATTTAATAATGTGAGGTCCACTCAACCTCCTCCTTTTCCTCATACCATGAACTCTCATTTTGTGTATCACTGCCACAGCAGCAACATCTTTCAAGTATTAAACTCAATGTCCTCACGTTCACCAGTGCAATCCCCTTGCTCTCTGTTGTGTGGCAGGTCACTGTCATACAACAAGTCTTCACCTGGACATGATGCGTCCCTGTCTTGTGGCTGCAAGGCCAAAGGCAAACAATGACAGGATTACACCCCATCTCCTGCTCCCTCTCCAAGGCACCATAAACACTAAAGAGATCCCTCTATGGGAAACTGGATAGCCCATCCCCACTTGCTGTTCATATGGCATGAATTCTTCTACCGCATTTGCGATGACTATTGCAGTCACCTGACCTTGGCCATTGCAGGTGCTAGTGGCACATTCTCCCATACTACGGAAGACTTGGCAGATATTATTGCCTCAATGACTTGTCACAGGAACTACATCTCCATGTCCTGCAAGAATGAATGTCTCTGTCACCAGCACGATGAACTCCAACTTGTGCTGAATGAAGGATGAGAAGAGATCATGCACCTCAGGCAGGCTCCTGCCATTACCACCACTGTCCCACCCCCACTTCTTTGGCCAACAAGGTGCATCAGCTCAAGCAGGTGCATCTTGTGTCCCTTCACATATGGGTTGACCCCATCAACCCTGCCGCTGGTCCTTCAAGACTCCCCCTTGAGGATTGTATCATCTCCCAAGCCCCTTCTTCAGATACTTTATTCATAATCTCTGGAACTCCTTTGGAGTTCCGTCTTCTCAGGAGGAGGGTGTAGGAGGAAACTCCTGCTGCCCCCCAATCTCTCATTTCATGTGTGCAGGCTGGTCCTGCTTCATCTTCTTCTCTTGTCTTGTGTATGCACTTCTACCTCATCCTTCTGCAAGGGAAAAGAAAAGAAGGTTAATCCTCCAACCACTACTCCCCCTACCAAGGAACCCACACATCCCCTTCTTCCCTACAATGACATGCTTATGATGGAACCAGAACCCCCCATTGACTTCTTCAAGGGTATTCAAGGCCTGATGTTCCCTGGTTGGGTGAACATTCTGAGCATCGCGCAAGTACTTGGTGATGCTCATGATTCCAAAGGTGTATGCTCCATTTTTGTATGCATCAACAATCACATATGTGCATACAAGGGGGATGTGGCCAAAAGTGCCCTTTAGACCTTGGGCCAAGGCCAGATCCCAATTGTGCCCATGCAACAGCTGGATGCAGCATTAAAAATGGAACGTGGGGTCATGGGCCCCATAAAGATTTATGATTCAGCAAACAAGATCTGTGATCTTTTTGCCTATATGCAGACAGAACCGAAGGGAGACGCACCCTTTTACCGTCCTGCTGCAGACCTTATCTCACTACTTCATTATTGGAGAAAGCACAAGACCCTCAAGGTGATGGACCTCATGAGGGCCACCCTCAGGTGGTGGCGACCTCCATCTTGGGTTGCTGACAAAAATAAAAAGAAGAAGGGTGCCTTCCATGAGGCAATAAAACAGAGGGAGGCCCCTCCACCTCCAGTTGCTCAGCAGGCACTGTAGAAGCTGCTGCTGTTGGAGTCAGTTCTGACATTGATGGCAAGCCAGGGCTCTACTGCCCAACCTATCATTCATGCTGGCAAGACATCTGTCTTATCTTGTTGTGCCGCCAGCCCATCGACGTCAGTATGCCCAACTGTGAAACTCATGAAAAAAGGGCATCCCGTTTACCTTAAGGTGTCACTCCTCCTGCTGGGGCATCCCCCTCTTATTGTGTCCATTGACACTTGAGCAATGATCATTGAATGTTGCCAAAACATCCACAAGAGCTATGGCCCTCTTCAAAGGATCTTCCTATTGAATAATAAGTACTCAGTGGTTGGGAAACCAGCTGAGCTTACCTATTGAATAATAAGTACTGTACTATGTAGTCAGTACTGTAGGTAGCTCTATAATGAATGTACTGACCTCAGTGGTTGGAAAACCAGCTGAGGTGTAACTAACTACAATGTGCAGTAAGTAGCCCATGCTTATGTAAGATGGTGGCTGTATGACCACACACCATTTGCTAAACTCCAACACTCCCCCTCAAATGGAAGTGGGTGTACTGTAGTGAAAACAATGAAAATAATCAAGGAATGAAAATACCTATAAAAGGTCTCCAATAAATGAGTGTATCGTGTCCGTGTTGCATCCATGCACAGATGTTGTGTCTGTGGTGTCCAAGTAGTGTCCATATATGGTAAGTCGCAGCTTGGTGTTGTGGTTGTGCTATCTCAGTGCACACACTCATCCTTGACCAGCTCTAGTACCACTGTCTCTGTGTTTGGTGGTTCAGGGTCACTCCTGCACCTTTCCCAGTCCTTATGCAGTGTATCCAGCTGGTCCAATTCACCCAATATGGCCTCAATGCCTTTGGATGACCTTGTCAGCCCTACTATTGGCACTGACCCTTTCAGGCATCATTTTGAGTTGTCTATGTCGACATGATGGATTTTGGTGCTCCATGGGTCATCTGGGATTGCTGGTGGGTGGTGTGGATGCCTCAGGTGTGTCTGTCATTGTGTGTTCATACCATTCGTGCTGACTTGCTTCATTCCTAGCTAGTGGAGTCATTTCAAGTCATTTCAAGTTGCGGCATGTTCCGCTCACTGTGTCATCCATCCAGTATTGTATCCCACTATATCCATTGCCATTGCCATCAATTTGGTGCCTCCAAATGCGTTTGATGTGTCCCATTGCGTCCTGCTCACCCTCTAGGCATCTTGGCCCTATATCTTGATGGAGTGCATTCATTTCAATGACGTGTGCATTCCTGTCACTCCTTGGGTGCCTCCCATCACATTCAGCACCTTTGACAACCCTGTGGCAGTTCCAATCAGCCTCAGTGACTTCCAACACCTCCTGTGCACCCACATGGCCTCTGGGCCTTCTATTTCAATTCAATATGTTCGCATCAATGCTGCACTTGTTCCTGTCACCTCCTGGTCATCCCTGGTCACTCTGGACATTGCCTGGTTTGGCTGCTTCACCACATGGCTCATCTGGGTCATCTTGAAGCCTCCTAGGTGAGTCTTGTTGCTGCCTCTGCTTTGACTGTTTGCTAATGTGTTTTGACACTTTGTGCAGCTTTCCGGACTCTTCCCAATGTCCCTGGCACTGTTATGTTTCTCCTAATCCTTAGTAGTTACTACACATTTCATACACTTTTACTTCACTAACTTATTAGATGAGTCACGCCTAGTAGATGAGTCATGCCTAGTTAAGTCGACTCAGTATGAGTCACAACTAGTCAGATCAAATAGGAATGAGTCATAGCTAGTCATATGCTTATCAGCCTCATGTCCTTATCTTGTCCTCATGTATTCCTTATATTCGTCCTCATGTATATTCCGACTTACTATGACTCCCCTTCATTCTCTAGGGTATGATCCAGTTATCTGGGCTGTACACACATGTATTCCTCATGGTATACTAGACACAGGATATCATAGATCTACCATCCACATGTACAAACCTTAGAATAGTATATAAAGGCTCAGGTGAACAACTGGCATCCCCA
>JBBPOB010000815.1:0-12879 GCA_038091275.1 Tylopilus subfusipes | reverse complement strand
AGGCAATGATCATGTGATTAAGCTGTACAGTTCTGAAGCTGTGCCATCTACAAGATTTAGTAGTAATTGTATCTACAGTTTGTAACTAGTGTAGTAATGAAATCAATGATTAGAGATTCATTAATATCTCTTGAAGGACTAAGGCTAGTCCAATGAGACTTTGTAATTGGGTAGACTTAATGATAGTCTACTTGGCATAAGAGTGAGATAGATATTTGAGTAGCAGATAATAAAGTAAGAATTAAATAAAACACTTATAACTCAGCACATTATTGATTGCATGCAGGTCAGTGAGGTCACATTCTGGTATGTCAGTGTTGTTAGTCAGGGAAAGATAAATGGATGCTAGGGGACTCTTCTATTTTCCCTCCAGACCCAATCTAACTATAAGCTGGTGATGGACAACACACCTACCAGATCAAACAATAGCATTGCTAGTGAGTGAATGAGAAACTTAGCTAATTGAATCCCTGGTTGTTCTTCTAATCTTGAATAATCTATTCAGAGAATAGGGTTGGCTTCTTCCTAGCTTGTGGTGTTGGTGGTGCTAATGTTTATTAGCAAAAATGGTGCAGTTATGTGGCTAATCATACTATAACTGGCAAGGATCTAAGCTTCCATATCCTTTCCTGCTTGAAGCATGGGGGCTGTGGCTGTGTGGGAAGTCTTAGTAATAAGGTTACCAGGTGTAGTAATTTCTGAGATAGTCAGTTCCTAATCCCTGATAGTTGTTGAGTTGTAGCAAGACTTATCTAGAGATAATATCAAGAGGCACTTTGTGTGAGAGTTAGTTATCAAATGTGGTGGGGAGAAGTGTGGGAAAATTCGCTTAAGGTTGACTCAGTTCACACTCAATAAGGCTTAGTAATAAACCTCTTTATTGGTAGACTGGAGTGCTAATTTGTGCTAGTGTGTGTTAACAGTTACTAGATATTCCTAGATTAGATTTATCTAGGTTATGATTGCCTTTCTGCTGGAGTGGCTATCCAGAAAGTGTAGCTTATATAATCAGGTAAGTGCCTGATTAGTAAGCCTTCCTCTTTAGTACTAGCTTTCTGTTTTAGTGCTAGGTCAAAGATAGAAAATAGTATACACAAGGTTGAACTAGTATAAGTGTTATTATCTAATCCACTCTGAGGGGGGATCTTATCTTATCTTATCAGTGCATCAACCCTCCTTTTATGCCACTTTACAGGAGGCTGTGTAGATATGGGAATCACAGAGGCAATGCATGAGCTAATAATGCCATTCATTGATGGTGGGAATGGTTCTTATATCAACATTGACAAGCATAGCCTTAGTGGGCTATGCTGGGCAGTGCTCAGGGTCATTAATGCATAGCTCTGATGGGGCTGTGTATAACCTTGGACTTGAGATCTAAACCTTAGATTTAATCTGACTCTTTCTGGGCCAAAACAAATCTGATCTTATTAAGGGTCCATGGAAATGATATGCACTTATTCATCCAATGCCATGCCTGAGTGGCAATTATGGCAGCACTCTACGTAAGACAATGGTCATGTGCTTTAGTGGTTATATAGTCAGATGACCTGAGAGCATGTGATTTGGGCTTACTACAATAAATTATGCTAGTCTAATTAGCAATTGTAATACTAGTAGTCATTCTGGAGTGGTTCTCAAAGATTTGTAAATATCTCAGGAATGGATTATGGTAATCAAATGAAAATAGCATATAGTATTGGCTATATATAGCCAGAAGGACTTGGTCATAGGTTATGTACATGACTTAGCATGTTATGATTTTCATATAGACCATCAGATGCAATGCCTACATTATCAGGCATATACAAAGACCTGACATGTTTCCTCTTCACACAGAGGGACCAGTGCTCTTCTGTGATGAGTGGGGTAAGCAATCTCTTCTCTTCCTGGAGCATACCTGCAGTGAGCAATGGAAACCACAATCACAATCACAATTAGGCTTAGGGAGACACAACTGTGCACATTTTCAAGGTGTGGGCACCACAGGGATGCCACACCTTCAAGTAACATGGATGACAGGCAGGAGGTGTTGCTCATATGAAATGCATCCCCAGCTGGGTCTTATGTCAAGGTGCTTGACCTTGGACCACTATTGAACAGCAGGAGTTCATCACATCCTTAAGTTGTTACTAAATTCATTGCCTGTCAAGTCCAGTTCCTCTGCATTCAAGTCTGTAGGAAGTCTGGATGGAACTAGAGGGGGTGAGTTCAGGATGGACCAGAGGTCTGATGAAGATACAGATGGGGTACAGATGGGACTTGGCACAGGACCTGTGTGTCACACCCTTGTCTAGACTCATTGTCCCAATTTTGGAGAAGCAGAGGTTTGAGGTAGAAGAAGCTAAGGAGTCAAGGAGTGAGAAGGGATGGGAGCAAGAAGGATTGACTATTGTTGATATTTGTACTGAGGTTACATGGCAGTAATGACAGGAGTTATATAGTAGGAATTCGGTTCAGAGTTCAGAGTTCAGAACAGAAGAAGCATGTGATAAGAAACAAGATAAGTAAGAGGACATGTGGAGAGAGGAGATGAGACAGGAGTTATATGTGGTTAGGAATGAGGAACAGATGAGTACATGTGAAGCAGAGATTGGAAGGGAGTAAGATAGTGATGGGGTGCATATGGAACAGAGGTCAGGTAGTAGTATGGTGGAGGCCCAATATAGAGAAGATAAACTCTGAGGGAAGTCCTGTTGGCCTAGGGTGAGGGTGAACTGGAGTTGGTTTGGAGGTGTTAACAAAGGAGGGGAGTAAGGGCCAGAGATGGATATGACATTGCTGCCAAGAACCAGCCAATCACCTAACTTGTGTTTATCCACAACAGAAATACTTTGCTCATCAGGCCCAAGGACAGACAGGTCATGTGCATCTTCCAACTCTGACAACATGCATGGGTATGGAGGGGGGTCAACAGTGGGGTCAACAGTGGGCATAACATTGGTGGGCATGGCAAGAAAGAGAGGAACACTGGTGCTGGACCTGTCCTGAGCTGGATACAACCCCCACTAAGCTTAGAGGAGGACATACCATGGCACATGTACAGTCTTCATTGAGGCTGTGCATCTGCCATTGTTTGAGGGATTGAGGTCTCTCTGGATGGACAGTGGGTCACAGTTGGGACACTCAAGGGCACATTGCACATATTTGCAATCAATCTGTATGGCGGACAACTGGATCTCAGGAGCCACATGAATACCAAGATCTGGAATGTCAACAAGCCAGTGAGTGTCTCAATTTTCTTTCTTGCTGTTGAAGGTGAGAATAATGTCTTGTTCCTTTCATTTAGCAGCCGCTGTTAGTGGAGTTGATGCCCATAGTGTGGTTACATTTGATGCATGCAACTGGTGCAAATGGCTTTAGATTGGATCTTTTGTTCATGTTTGTCTTGGGTAGTGAGATGACACTATCCATGACACTCCTCCCACCACAAATGATGTCTTTGCTAAGTACATCATCAGGTCATTCAGATCTTCCTTCATGGCAATCTTCCCATCACCAGCACAACTTCAAGGATGTACTCATATTTGATGCCTCTGGGGGGCATGTTGTCTTTGTGGTACATCATGCTCAAGCAATGCACTCACAAGCCTAGGATTCCATTTTCATCACCCATTGCATCACTTGTAATGAGCATCTCATTGCTGGATGTTGGTGCTGCAGGATGGATGTGTGCATTGCCCTTGGCTCATATGAAATGGATATGCTAACCTTGTGACACAGCTCACTTGCACATGCAGAATTGTTGATGTGCATGCACTCACAAGGCATCACATCCTGCTTGATCTACTTGTTGCACCAGTTCCTATTCTACACACTCAGCAAGGACTACCATGCACTCATCCAATTCCACCAACTGGCCATCTTGGGGGCCATGATCAACATCCAGAAAGAAGTCAAGGTGAGCATGTTCACCAGCTTGGGGACAGATTTTGTCAAGGACCTTGGATTCTTGCCCAACCAGTTGCATGCCCACTCATACTCACACTCACACCCACACTCTCTTGGATGCTTGCATGCACATGAGTTGTTATCATTTGATGAACAGCTCACAAGCATGATGAGCACCAAGATGGCATACAATCTCAGTATAGTAGGGGGCCAGGTGATGATTTCCATGCTACCCAACAGGGCTGCACAGCAGTTGTCCACAGATGCATGGATGTCCTGGAGCAGCATGGGCAGGATGAGCATCAGCAGGGGGATTCTGATCAGGATTCAGGATAATGGACAGCATCAGGGGGATAATCTGGAGGGAGATGGATCAGGTGTGAGGTGGATGCAAGCATGAGCATGCAATTGAGGATGAGGAAGGATGGACACTGCTTGAGTTTGAAGAACAGGATGAGGACTTTGGCAAGGGTGTCCTGGGTGAGGGCAACAGCAAGCCTGGGGATGGAGAGGAACTATGGCATGCATGGAGTGAAGAGGATAGGTTGGCAGTGGACAAGGTGGAGAGGTTCAATGGTGTGCTTGGCATCATAGACAAGGACCAGGTGCCTTCATCTGCACCTGCCACCATGCATCCTGGTGCAGGTACACATACTCTATAATTCATGATACTGTATGATTCTTTGATGATATTTAACATCTGTAAATATAGCAAGTTTCTTCAGATCCAGCAGTTGCTGCATTCTTGCACAATGAACTTGTAGCATGGTATATGTAATCCAACATTTTTATATCACACTCTTTGGTGAAGAAGCAAAGCAGATGATTCATATTGGTACATATGAGACATTAGAGGTGAAAGAAAAGGATCCAAGACCCTTTGACAACACAATTCATTGGGATGTGGCTATGAAGATGAGAATTATTTGGTTTTGGAAAGGCTAGAAGACATACCAAGCCTGTGTTTCAGAATGAATGCAACATAGTCATCCTCAGAAGAGCTTTGAGGAAGGGAAGAAGGTCTGCTTTTATGGCTTCAAAGGAACTATTCAACCTAGAGTGTGCTTCATCTAAAGCACCATCCAAGGGAACATCTGTAGAGCAAAATAAAATGGTTGCACATTCCAAAAGGAGGATAGAAACTAAAGAAATCAGTTGGAGTCAAATTAAACAATACTTCACTTACAAAGCAAAGTATGGCGTGTTGCCAAACCACTCTACTTCACATGTAAATTTAGTATAGAATTAATCATAATAAAAATACCTTGTGAAGAAGCATTGAGCTGAGTAGATGAGCAACATGATTCTGTTGCATAAAATTTAATACAATACAGTAAACATGATTAGAAAGGTAGCAATGGTACAACATCACTTACAAGCTGGAGTGGCAAATGGCATAGAGACCATGATGAGTGTTGGAATCTGAGCCATCACATGATATCACTCACAGGCTGGAGAGCAGGAATGGTACAAAGACCATGAGTGTTGGAATCCCAGCCATCATATGATATCACTCACAAACTGGAGAGCAGAAATGGCACAGAGACCATGAGTGTTGGAATCCCAGCCATCACATGATATCACTCACAAACTGGAGAGCAGAAATGGCACAGAGACCATGAGTGTTGGAATCCCATCCATCACATGATATCACTCACAAACTAGAGAACAGGAATGGCATAGAGACCATGAGTGTTGGAATCCCAGCCATCACATGATATCACTCACAGGCTGGAGAGCAGGAATGGAACAGAGACCATGAGTGTTGGAATCCCAGCCATCACATGATATCACTCACACCCTGAAGAGCAGGAATGGCACAGGCCATGAATGTTGAAATGCCAGCCATCACATGATATCACTCACAAGCTGGAGAGCAGGAATGGCACAGAGACCATCAGTGTTGGAATCCCAGCCATCACATGATATCACTCACAATCTGGAGAGCAGGAATGGCACAGAGATCATCAGTGTTGGAATGCCAGCCATCACATGATATCACTCACAATCTGGAGAGCAGGAATGGCACAGAGACCATCAGTGTTGGAATCCAGCCATCATATGATATCACTCACACACTGGAGAGCAGGAATGGTAGAGACTATGGGCATCAGATTTCCAATTATTCCATGATATCACTTTACCTTCTGATGTCATGAAAATCCCATATTAGAAATGACACCACAGTGTAAATATCACTCCACTTACTTTCTGAAAGGCAAAAATTCCATCTAACAGATTACATTTAGATCATGACCATGATGGCATTAGCTTCTGCTTCTGCATTAACAGGTGGGGATCTCACCTAGAGCTAGTACATTCCATCAATCACATAGATGACTGTTCAAATGAGCCCTTACATACCCACAAGTGTGGAAAACATCTTATGCATGACTTGATGATTGACATGTCATCATCATTTGAACCTGTCCTACAGCAGGTTAGGAGTTGATCCCTGATCTCCCTTAGACTCACTTTTTCATTGCTATTCTCACACTTGTCTCCAGGTTTCCTCTTTGCACAGCCAGCAGCATCAGTGTTGCCACCTCATCACTCAAAGCAGCTGCTGTTTCTGTGATCAATGCATCATAAGGTTCACCAGCCTTGTGCATATCTGAAGTACTCAACAGCAACCATAAAACTAAACATTATGACTTACATCCCAGCTTAACATATCTTGGTGAGCCACCCTTGATCACATTCCAATATTGCTCCTGAAAAATCTTCTCTACCTCATCAGTCACATCCTTTGAAGTTGGTCTAGCATTTTCTTAAGATCTGGCTTCCAATTTCATCTGAATGTCACGTTTGAATTGGTCATACTTGGTGAACACTGCAATCACTGGCACTTTCCACCACATATTAAGTCCAACTCATAGATGACTCAAGATAATCTACATACCATTCTTGTCTGAACAGAGGGCACCAAAAAACCTCATGTTCAAGACAGGTCGATCATTCTCCATTGGAATGCAATACCTTAAGAATGTATTTTAGCTTGCATATCCTTACAATGAACAAAACAAACCAGATCACATGCAATCTATCCCACAGTCGGGTTGTAGTTGCCCTCTTGCACACAAAATCTTGCACAATTCGTAGCTTGTCTTCATTTCTGGCCTCAAATCCACATGAGTCATGAAAAACATAACCATCATGGTTGGTGAACTTGAGCTCATCCTCAATATTGTGGTTGCCACGCTGGTTCAGAGAGTCGTAAGTTGTTATTGTGGTTAATGGATATCAACATACCTCAGCAGTGGGATTGAGATGGATCTGATCAAACAATAGAGTGAGAAGTACATGGTACAGGACGACTTTCATGAACCTCTTCACAAGTATCATCATTCACCCTGTAGATCTTTGGGCTCTCCATGGTTTCACAGACTCTCTGTAAGATGGATGTCCTCCCTGCATTTGCCCAACCGACGATAAGGACCTGGAACTTGATGTCAGGGACACAGAAATTCAGCGGCTTTTGGCTCATGGTTGCTGGCAGCAAAGGTTGAAAGGTCAATGTTGACACAAAAAGTGAGATAGGGAGGCAAGGGAGATGCAGTAGGAATACAGTCACTATCGCAGCTTTCATTTTGCTCTCCAACCCAGATCATTCCAGAGAAGCATCGACATATAAGGGCAACCATGGTCCATGGCCAGCCTCATGCAGATTCGGATCAACCTTGGCCAAATCTCACTCAGCCAGCAGGTCATTCTGGGAAGTGAGCAGTGGAACACAATAATATCAAGCTCAACCTGATGGAACAATGAAGTAAAGGAAGGACCACATGAAATGCATACCATAGTGCTTGCAGCAACACTGGTGCTCCAATGTGTGGCGCTTGGAATTGCTCCCTCCTGGCTCAGTTTCTGTCTTATCTTTGATTCATCAATGATTGGCACGATATTGGGTGTGGCGTCAGACAGATAAAACCAATGATATTTATAACCACCACCCTAAACAGGGAACTGGCCTAAAAAGCGAAGGGTGCTGTTATGCTGACATATCCAGAGTCGCTGAAGTTGATGTGGTTTAAAGTTCAGCCATTTAGTCTCCAAGAGCATGTGTAGTCCAAACAAATGCATCAATTGAGCATCTTGGGAATACAGTCTATACAAACCAGCACATCAACGCCAGGCTGGTGTACAGCAAGTTACAATCAACCACAAACACGAGAACATACACAAGAGTAACAACACACCTCAGTCCCAATGCTCAACCCACCTCGCATCTCCAAACAACTACCCTCCAAATCCCATCCATAACTCCTGTCCATTCTACCCTACACCACTGGTCGTCATCTCTCTTGACATGAACAAACAGCAACTTTACCACTCACCTTGCCATGTGCTCGGCATCTACGACAGATTCAACCTAACTCCTGCAAGCATTGCAGCCTTCATTTCCCTCACAATCGACACTGAAGCCTCCTTGCTCAACTAAAGGTATAACTTCACAGCTCAGCCTGTCCAGCAGTATCTTTTGTGCCATCCTACAAATGCATACTCTCCCCTTAGCAGCTTCACTGTTGCATAAGAGCAGAGCAAAGAGAGGAATGGATGGACATGTGTGAGTCCTGGAGCGCAGTGGGTCTTCCTGAGGTTGAGTAAGTGCCAAACCTAGTCCAACTGACAAACGGAGTGTCTGTGCCGCACATTTATATGGGGCTTGGATTGTTCCGAGATGCTATAAAGTTTGAGATCCCTGTTTTAGGTGGCGTGGCAGGAAGTTGACATGTCTTCTCCTGGAGAAATGTTCACCTTGTGTTACATATGCTGAGTCCTGACTGAAGCTTACGAACGATGAGGCTCTGTAGACTAGAAACTTGTGGAAATAGTAAGAACCCACCCATCTGTATACAATGAATGCATACAAATAGCATACGTGTCCAAAGCGCAAGATGTAACAGCAGGAGCGTAGATAGTACATGGTATGGGATATCTCTTAGAAATGCCTTCAACTTGAAGAAGGGAGCACCACTGTCTGGATGTTCAAGCAAACTGAGAAGTAAAGCAGTTGAAGAGCATTTTCGAAGGTGTTGGCCTGGTCTACATGACCCAGGGTTGCTTGGATTGGTGTCGTCTGTCTGGAAGGCTGTGAAGTATGTAGTCTGTTGTACAAGCTGACTTGAAGAGCTTCACAGGGGACTGGCTCGTGAAGATCCTGAGGACAGACATACTACAAAGCAGTAGCAATATTGAGAGAGCACACGATGGACTGAATGACAATACTATACTGGGTGATCAATGTATCACTTCAGTGAATCGTCACCATAAGCTGCTCCCAATGCCAGCCCCTGCAAGCCAGTTCGCACCATCTGTGCGACTTTTCACTTGAAATGATCCTCAATATCATCATTCATAGATATACAAAGTACAATCCGATTTGGATGGTGTGTGCAACTGAGACCTACATGTATATACAACTTGCTGGTCATTCCCCTCAACCTAGATTCTCCAGGCCCAATGATTCATCCAACAGCCTCTTGATCATCTGATGGAAATTGTCCCGGTTCAAGATCTGGTTGTGGCACCCATACAACGACCAACAGGAGGGATGGTTCTTCTTGTGTCTGTTTGAACATTCATAATCCTCAAATGCTTCCTTCAGGACCTCCCAGTTTGTCATACCAGCCAAATCTGGTTTCAGCATGAAACCGAACAATGATTTCAGTACTAAAATGAGGTCAATGGTGTACACCATAAGTAGACACTCAACTCTAGGTCTTTCACAGAAGATTGGTTAGGAGCATGCCACAGAGGTACAGTTCACACATATATGTGATCCAAGACAGCATCCAAAACCCATTTTACGAAGAAATATGCCAAGTCAAGAATAGCAACTGGCAGCACAATAGGCATGGTACTGACCATGATCAGACTTGTGAATTGCGCAATCCTATCGATGGCCAGTACACTATGAGAGTACAAGTAACATAGCATGAATGTGAAGTGCTAAGGAATATGGAGTAGTGGAGGATCGGGATAGAACATCTTAAACAAGGAACAGTATAAGCTGTTTGAATTCCATATTGCCTAGGATCTACAATCACTATTTGATGACTCTCTTGCATGCAAAAACTTGCTTTACCTTGTTCTCAACCCTAAAGTTCCAACACATATCAATATCCTGATGGACTTGTGCCAGGCATTCCCAGAGTAGCATGCCCCCCATACCAGGAATGCTTCCAGTGAGAGCATGATAGGACTTCCCATCATTAGGAGTGGATATTACACATGAACTGCACATCACACATACAATTGACCCCTTTTCTGCACAGCAAAAAGGATTAGAATTTTGAACTCGGAAACCTTGAGTGCATACCTCAGAATATCCCTCAGAATCTCCTTGATAAGTTGAGTTGGTATCCATGCTATTAGTGTTGAGTCAAGGCCGAGGAATTGTCAGGAGATCAACTGGGAGAGGTGCAAGGCGATGGATGGGTGTTTGTCGATGGCTAATCAATATATAAGCATTCCAGCATGGGTTTGTTGAACTCAAAGGCCTGACACATTCCATACCAGTCGTTCTGTCTGCAGGGTGATGGTGATGACAGCGATCGGATTAGGCTGGAAGCTGGCTGGACCCCGTTTGAATTGGAGTCGAGGTCCGAGAGCTGTACGGTACACATCTGAGGACAAGAGCGTGAGCAGAAAGAGCTCAACGATGTTGCTCAATTTGAGTGGTGTGCCAGTCACACACATGGGCTAGTGTGGGAGCTGGCAAGGACAGCAACAACATGATCACGGATCTCAGCTGACTCAGCTTCAGGGGGTGGCAGTGTGCCTTTGCTGTCCCCCCGATCATTTTGTTCTTGCCTGTCTGTCCGTTCAATGCCACAAGTGAGTGTCTTTCTCAAGATGTGCCCCTTGACCAATGGATTCTCTTTACATATTCGAGTTGGTGTATTTTCGCTTTTATTTACTCATTCTGTAATTGCTATTGAATATGCTGAGCATTGTTTACACTAGTATTGTTCAGTGTAACACCATGTCCTATAGGTCTGAATGGTTGCAAAAGTGCCAGTGTGATGCTCATAGAAGAGTGTGATATTCATGTGCACAATTCATGGAGGTTGGACAGGAACCACCATCCAAACACCATGTGTTGCACAAAGCCAAAGGCTCTGTTGATCAAATTGCATAGATGCATGACTATACAGCTCATCAAGGAAGACTTTTTTCAACAAACATCAGCAAAATCAGAACTAACTGTCCAGTACTGGACAGCACTGGACAGTACCATAGTGCCCATAGTGAGGGTCCATATGAACAGTACTATGACAGTACTATGACAGTATCTCATAGTGTTTTCATAGTTCATAGTGTTTTCATAGTGTCTGACAGCACTCTCCCAGTAAATTCAGTGTCCATAGTATGATTACATTAGTACAAAAGTGTACTAAAAATGTAGGATTAGAATTAGCCTTTTGTTCAGTACACTGCTATTCCTAATCCTTATTCTAATCCTACACTTTTAGTACACTCCTAATCCTAATCCTACATATTTATTAACATGCTTCTACTACACTTTTGATACACTCCTAAATCCTAATCATAATTCTACATTTATTAGTATGCTTTGAGTACACTTTTAGTACACTCCAGAGTGGCCAAATGGAAATTACAAATATATTGAGTGGCAAGAATTGAACTCAGGACTTACTCAAAATGGCATCTGTCCAACACACTAACCATTACACTATGGGACCTTTTATAATACATAGTATTTAATATATATGACTACATCTCTGACCTTGAGTGTTACACTGGTCGTTCGTAGATAGATGAACACGCTGGAGTTCTGCTCTTGTCTCGAGGGAGGTACTCACAAAGAGACACAACATCCTTAAGAGTGAGAGTATACGGTCAAGGAATTGAGTCAAACAGACTCGCAAGGTTAGAGTCAATCGGACTCTCTGGGTCTAGGTCGAGGGTTCTAGTCAGTCGGACTAGGATACGAGACCAGATGTGGATTACAAAAGATCGAGTATGGGAAATACAAGGTATTCAACGACTTCTTTATATAGTGTTGAACTATAGTGATGAGTAATCGTCAAAGGAAGAAGAACATTGGAGAACAAACGGAGAGTGAGTAATAGGCAACACGTAATCAGTGCAAGAGAACTGATTATAGGAGAGATAGTCTGATGAAAGTGTATCAAGACAAATGTGAAATGAGTCATACCCCCTTCCAAAAGGATGTGAAGTCCGAAGAGAACAGCTTGGGAATTTAGTTACAGTTCAATGAAGTGAATGGAGAGCGGACCAAGAATAAGAAGAAAATAGTCCATTCTTGAAGTATATATCCCCCAGATGGCGGAAGGGGATTGGTATCCAACAGATATGAGTATAACAGAGGAAAAGAGTAGGCAGATCGTAACATTGAGTAGTTGTACTACACTTTCAAGTCCGCTTTTACTACACTTTTACTACACTTTTTGCTACACTTTTGCTACACTTTCACTACACTTTTAGTCCGCTTTTACTACACTTTTACTACACTTTTACTACACTTTTTGCTAAACTTTGAGTACACTTTTAGTCCACTTTTAACCACACTTTTTACTACACATTGCTACACTTTGACTACACATTTATGTATACTTTGTATACACTTATTTGCAACACACTTTATACTTTTTTACACTTATATACTACACCATTGTCAAACAGATTGTCACTTAGAATTCTCATTGACAGGATTAGGATTAGGATTAGTGAGGATTAGAATTATAATTAGAATTAGAATTGATGAGGATTAGTGAGGATTAGGATTAGGATTAGGATTAGTATCAGCATGAAAATTAAAATGAGAACAAGGATAAGAATCAGTGAGAATTAGGATTAGGATTAGTGAGATTACTATGACTACTGTAACTACTATGAATACACTCTGACAGCACTAGTCCAGTCTATGAACACTATGACACTATGAGTACTATGAGTACTATGAGTCAACTATGAATTTGCTATGGAACACTATGCCCA
>JBBPOB010000814.1:0-12884 GCA_038091275.1 Tylopilus subfusipes | reverse complement strand
TTGCGCAGCCATCATTAACGCCGTCGCTCGTGCATTCGAAGACTTCCTCGCTTTGACCTCCAAATCTATAGCTATGACCCCGACGTCCTCGCAGAAGAAACGATGAAAGCCCTCCACGACCTCGTTCAGAGCGGGAAAGTGCGCTACGTCGGCGCGAGCTCGATGCGGCGAGCAAGAACGGTCTGCCTTGCGCGATTCACGTCGATGTCGTCTGATGGGACGTACTAGGACCGCAAGATGCTCGCGTACTGTAAATTCAACGGGATGGGCGACGTTCGTGGCAGGCGACCTCGCCCGCCCCGTCGGCACCGAATCTGTCCGCCTCGTTTCCTTCGAGAGACACCATGCTCGAAAGGAAGCCATCAGAGGCCGACAAGACCTATCGTTGGCCGCGTCTCGGAGCTCGCGAACGAAAAGGGCGTCAAGATGGGTCAGACCGCACTGGCGTGGGTCGGTCAAAAGGTCACGGTCATGAGCCTTATCGTGGGCCCCGATTCCATACAGAGATTGGAGGACTCGGAGAGCATCGTGACCAGTCTCGTGTTGACCCCAGAGGAAGTAGCGTATCTCGAAGGAACCGTACGTATCGCATCTTGGATTGATACCGTGCCATCATTCATATTGATCGTTGTCAACAGGTACTGGCCAAAGGCTGTTCGTGGCCACGATTGAGCGCGGAAATGCGCAGGGCGTGCACGCGGCGCGGTCGACGTAGTGTTTTCATAGCAACCACGGGCGATGCGAGCCATCCAGTTATCATTCCGCGGCGCAGCCGCAATCACAAGACAATTGAACGTTGAACGACCGAGAAACAACGCCTGCTAATCATAGAGTCGCCCAGCGTGCACAGCCGATTTCTCTATTGATCGTGAGATGATATCGCTTATAAAGAAGCTAAGGCAGTACAAGGTTTTCCAGTCTGAGGCTGAATCAAGTTCACCGCTCCCATCCTCATCAAATCGTCTTCATCATGTCTCCACCAAAGGTCCAATACCGTCAACTGGGCAAGTCCGGCCTTCGCGTCTCCGTCCCCATCGTAAGTCAGAGAGGTGACATGATCTCCGTCGACCCTGACCGCATCACACGTAGCTGGGTACCATGAGCTTTGGTTCCCCGCAGTGGAGCGTGCGTCTGCCATTTCTCGCCGTGCTACGAGATCACAGCCTCATGTCACCTCCTTCAACCAGCCATGGATCCTGGACGAAGAGTCATCGCTCGCGATCATGAAAGCCGCATGGGACCTGGGCATCAACACCATCGATACCGCCAACCTCTACTCCAACGGCGAATCCGAACGTCTCGTCGGCAAGTTCATCCAAGAGGTACTGATTCTTCTCCCATCCACGTCTTGACGTCTCACCCCCCCCGCCTAGTATCAGATTCCGCGTCATCAAGTCGTGATCGCGTCGAAATGTTTCGGCCTCGTCGCGGACGATCCGAGCGTCCGGACCTACCTCCCGCCCGAGCTCAAACACGAACGACGATACGTCAACCAAAGCGGTCTTTCCCGCGCGGCCATCTTTAACGCTGTCGACGCCTCGCTCGCGCGCTTGGAGACCCCCTATCTCGATCTCCTCCAGATCCACCGGTACGACCCCGAGGTCCCCGCGGAGGAGACGATGAAGGCGCTCCACGATCTCGTGCAGAGCGGAAAAGTGCGCTACATCGGCGCGAGCTCGATGCGCTGCTGGCAGTTTGCGCACCTCAACGAGGTAGCGAGCAAGAACGGGTGGACCAAGTTCGTCAGCATGCAAGACGAGTACTCGTTGCTCTATCGCGAAGAGGTGCGCTCGCCTCGCACGAATCGTGTGGACGTCTTTCTGAGATCTGACGTGGCATAGGAACGCGAGATGCTCGCGTACTGTGCATTCAACGGGATCGGCGTCATCCCTTGGTCGCCTCTCGCAGGAGGCGACCTCGCCCGGCCCATCGGCACTGAATCCGTGCGTTCCGCCGCTGCCAAAGGCACTGTATTCGAGAGGAGGCTCTCGGACGCCGACAAGACCATCATCGGTCGCGTCGAGGAGCTCGCGAACGCAAAGGGCGTCAAGATGGGCCAGATCGCACTGGCCTGGGTCGGCAAAAAGGTGACGAGCCCCATCGTGGGCGCCAACTCTATTCAGAGATTGGAGGAGAGCATCGTGACCGACGTCACGTTGACGCCAGAGGAAGTCGCCTGTCTCGAAGAACCGTACGCATCCCGTGTGTTCTCGGACGTGTCCCTGTGTTGATCCTCGTTCACAGATACGTCCCGAAGCCTGTTCGTGGTCACTATTAAAGACGTGGACGGAGGTAGACGTATACCCGTGTATTTCGTAGCGAACACGACTGCATGTCCTGATTGGAAACAGAGCTTGAATTTATGCAAAAAGAGAATCCTAGGATTACAGACGCGAGAGGAGAATCCGATGAAAACACGGCGGCCCGATCAAGTGGCCGGGTCGTGCAACACAGCAAGCAGAAACCGATCGTCTGCAAGTCCATCAGTCCTTCTGGACCACGAACGAGCAAACGAGAAACCGGACGCACCTGGCGAAATCATCAACTCGTGTCGTTTCGTCCTGATCCTCATGAACCGGATATGATCCTAACGCGCGCGCGTGCGCGATCGTTGAGACGACGACGACGATGACGACGACGAGAATTCAGAACAAGGACGGGCGACGGACGTACCCCATCGTTCTCTTCGCCGCTGACCTCTTCCAATCCTGTCTGGACGCTCTCGACGATCCGTCCGATGACGCTCGCGTACCTTCTGCCCTGTTCACCTTCGAACACGACGCCCGAGTGGCGGATGATGGAGACATGGTCGCCGCGTGAGAGGAGGAGGTAGCCGAGGACGGAACGGTGGGAGGAGAGGAGAGCGAGGGTTTGTTCGAGTTCGGGTGGCATTGGGGTGTGTCCGTGGGTGGGGTGCGTTCTGGAGGACGAGGAGGTGAAGGAAGAGGATCGCTCGGGCGTCGAGGTGGTGTTGGCAGTGGGGGCTCCTGCGAGGGAGGTGCTCATGCTAGACATGCTTTTCGTAGCCTGTCCGAAGAGGGTTTAGGGTGCGGCGTCGTTCTAGGGTGCAAGACGTACCATATCGAGTGGAATTGCTACACCTGGTAGTGTGTAGTTCTGGACTAACAACGACACCTAATGGACTATTACCGTAGCTGAATCACCCACACTACCGCCGGAACCTACGTCACCAAAGACTGTTCCTGCTAGCAGCGTCACAATGACGATTCCGGCTCTGCCCAGCACCCACACCACCCGCACCATCGGCAGCCCTCGCCCCCTGCACCCGCATCTCCTCGTCCAACCATCCTCTGTTTGTACTCCGCTAACGAGAGGATCAGAAAACCACGAACCCCGACCGACACCGAACGCCCGTACCGCGCCTCTCCGCCAACCCGAATCCGTCCCGGCGTAATTGCTTTCCACGACCGTCGCTCGCGTGGTCTCGGTGAACTTTTCGTGCCCGGTAGTCCCCTGCGTCAGAACGTCAGTTCTCGGTCTAGGATGGAGCGGACGTGCGTAGAACGTGGCGAGCGCCTCCCCCGGCGCGGGTGTGCTGATCGCGTCTTCCGCCGAACCCGAGGCGTCTTGGGCAGAGAGATCCACGAAAGGCTTTTTCTTGGGCCCTTGAGTCGTCCTAGCATGAACCGGGATCGTCTACGGACGAGCGGTTCGCGGCGTACCTGTTTGCCTGGGTTCCGAAGCGCCTTCCGTCTCTGTGTCCGCTTTCGTCTCTTCAGACTCTTGTTCGCCAAAACACGCTCTCTAGTCCTTCTTCTCTCCGCTCTTCGTCCGTCACCCCTCCAAACATCACCCCCGTCCCTTTGGCTGACCAGAGCGCCATCGTACACCCCGCCCGCCCGCGCGGAGGGCGTATACATCGACGACGCCGTTTCTCCCAGTTGAGCGTGAGCGGGGTCGGAAGGGAGGGATCGAGCGTTATCCTGGATCGTATCAGCGCACGTGTGGACGCGAATCCGAACGGATGAGACGCACTCGAGGAACCAGGTGTCGTCGAGGATAACGCCGACGGGACGTTTCCCCTTGGTGTATTCCTTGCAGTAACCACCTGTGCCGCGTGCCGCTGTTGGCATGTCCTTTCGAGAAAACGTGGCGACGAACGGTACAGAACGATGCCATTTGCCGTGGGCAAAAAACGAGAAGCCGCTGCGAGGACTGGCCATGCCGCTCTTAGCGGTGCCGGAACCAAGTCTGGGAGGGCACGTACAAGGGTTTTCGATCCGACTCTTTGAACTCTATTTGACGCCATTTATACTCTTGGGTGTCGAAAACCCACGTATCCTTGAGGTATTGAGCTATTACGCGCAAGCTGAGTGGAGGTCGAGACCACGATCCGACACACTCACTTCGACACCCAGGATCGTAAAATCCGCCAAACAAGACGATGAAGTGCTTACACATGGCCATGCTTGAAACGACAGCTCAGCGATGGCGCATACGAGGTGTACGATTCGCATCCTACCGATGACCTGACCGTGCGCTTGGTCGCACCTTGGTCTCGATTCTTTCCCAGGTATGCGTCGGAACGTCTAACACCCGGAAATCGCGATAGTGATGAGAGCTGTTTTGATAGGGGGCGAGAACTAGCCGCATACGACGACGGGAAGTGGGATCAACGAGGCGTCGGGTTTCCGAACGACCAGGATCGTACCAAAGAGAGTTTACCGCCCCCGGCGGGTGACATGACGACGCTGTGTGCAGAACGGGGACCTGGGCAGGTTTGGGAAACGAATTCGTCCTGTAGAGGAGGGGAGGGCAGTCGATGGGATGTGGACTGGTGTCGTTCTGAGACGCACCTTGTCGGGGAGTAGCGAGAGACGTTGATGTAAAAGTATTGGGTGGTGGAGGGTCGGGTCGGCAGGATGGATGGGATGTGGTGGTGCTTTGCCATCTTCACTAAAGTACCCTCCTCCGATGCACCAGAGGTGATTTCCGTTTGGGAAGGCAGTCAGAGTTGCGTTTGCACGTCAGCTCCCTCTACGAGTTCTTCTGTGACCGTGTGTACTGCCTCCGGATCCCATTCTACTGGAAAGACGATGTGAATGATGATTAGGGAGATGCGACCACTGGTCGCCTCGATCATCGTCTCGTTGCGATTTCACGGCCTTTTTTCTTTTCTTTGCGAGCCATCTTTTGTACTGCCTTTGTGCCTTTGCGGCGGCTTTCTTGGACGATGCTTGACCGGCTTTATCTTTGGGTATGGTAACGAATCGGGGATGACAGTCAGGATGAGCTGGATATCAACACAGCGACTGGATTGACTACACATGAGCGAGTGAAGTGGAGGACGAAAGCTACGTGGGTAGTGGACGTGTAGTAGATCAACAGAGGGTCCACGAGGGACGTACGATGTGCTCTAACTCGTCGTGCGCTTCCTTGCACGCTCGACCTCTGATTCGACCTCCAATTCTTCCGCCGCAGCCTCTGCCCAGGCGTCGAAGCCTCCGCTGTCGAACGCGTCTGCGAGTCTTTGTTGGGCCGCATCGTGGTCAAAGGCGGTCGAGGGGTGGTGTCGCGCAGGGAGGCGAACTGGGTCTCCGGGGACGGTGTCTTGAGAGGTCGGACGACGATATATTTTGGCGGACAAGAGGGGCATGGACTGCGACACCCAAGTGCGCATGCGTGCAGCAAACTCTGTCGTCTGTGGGGGGTAATAGACGTCGTCGTCGTGGTCGCTGAGAGGGTACTCACGTCGCGAACGTCGAGATAGGCCACGACGCCTGCGACTGAAGCGGACGCGGTGGCCATAACGATGGCGGTGGCGATGGCAAACGCCTTCAGGGAGTAGAGAGGTGCGTTGAAGCGGTCATATTCAAGTTGGACTCGACGAATGCGGCGACGAGGAAACATGGACGACAACACAGCCACACGCAACTTGGACATGTTCCCCAACGAGCTCTGGATGCACGTATTCGAGGAGCTCGACTCGCCCAACGACCTCGCTGCGGTCGTACGCGCCAACAAGCACTTCAGAGCCCTCGGAACGAGGGTCCTCTACAGGCACGTCATCTGGTCCGACCCGCTCAGGTTCGTCAGAAACCACCCGTATCTACAGCAAAACCCGTCCCTACGTTCAGTCGTGCGCGCACTCACCCTCGGAATATCCACCGCCACCTCACAACTCGACCGCATCGAGCAGATCAGCCGCGCCAGAGCCATCATACACCTCTCCGGCGAAATCAATTTCCTCCAGAGACCCAACCGCGCCCACGAAGCACGCATCCTCGACGAAATCGGCATCGCCAGCACCGTCGACGTCTTGGCTTCCGACGGCGTCACGGAAGCCATCTACTACCATGCTTCCACGTTCACGAACCTTCGCGATCTCACTTTCAACTCCATGGTGCTCCCTGACGCCTTTTACGAGTTCGTACACCGCTTCCCCGCACTCGACAAGCTCGTCATCGAAAATTGCACTGTTCCACTCCGCCCTCATTTCACTACCCTTCACCCTCGCGACCTCCCCATCACTGAACTATCCATCGTCGGATTACGTGGTCGCCGCGATCCTCGCGAACTGCGCGTTTTCGGCGAGGGGAAACACCTCCGCGTTATTCGTTTCGATTGGACGTGCCACATTTACAAACACTTCACGGAACAACCCGTCCTGCCCGTCCCACCGCCACCCAACAACTGGACCCCGGGCTTCGTCGCCTTGCTCCCCCCCGGCGCAACCATCGCCAATTTGCAAGTTCTCCATGCCCCCTTCCCCCCCTCTCATAACGTTCCACCCGTCCCTTCCCCCCACATACACACCATCGAGGTTAAGTTTCCCACTCAAAAATCTTGGCAGTCCTACGTCGCAGAACCGCACGACCAGCTCATAAACCCCTTTGCCGAATTCCTCGTCAAATGCCCTCGCATCGTCAATCTGCGCATCAAAAACTACCTCCCCTGGCTCCGCTTGCCCGACTCCGCCCTCCCAAACTTGGCATCCTATCAGGGTCCCTTGACGACCATCAAGTCCGTTGTTTCCAGTACGCGTCGACTCAAACACCTCTCCATCAGGGACCCATCTGGTGGTTTAACCGCTTTGGAAAAGGCGTTCAAGGAGATCGAAGCGGCCGGGTGTGGTGCCGACCTCGAGACGCTCTCCGTCTTCATCTGCTGGTGGGACGACGAGATTCTCTACGCCGTCCTCCACCATTTCAGCAGCCTGAAACGACTCGAGATCATGTATAAGGAAGGCGATCCGACTGAGGTGCGTTCTCCCGTTGTTGATCTGACGAGTGCGGTGCTGACGGCGATGCAGGAAATGGTGTTGGGCATGGGCGCCCATTTCTTTGGTCAGATGCCCAACTTGTGGTCCGTCCGCGTGTTCAAAGTCGTACCCTCTGGCGTAGACAACGGGGGTTCAGAGGGCCAGAGCGCACGGGCGTATCCACATCGGGTGATCCAACACGTAGTACCGGAGGATCTCGCCGGCATGGTCAGTCCCGATCGGAGCGACGTGGACGACGCCGAATTCGAAGAGGCCAAGCCGTCGTCGTCGTCGGCGAGCGCCGGGTGGACTGTAGAGGAACACGAGCAAGCGTTGCTGAAGGAGCTCATTCACGCGTGGAATCGGTATTGTCCGGCGTTGAGGGAGATCCAGCTCAAGGCAGGCTATGTGTGGCGGAGGGCGGGATCGGACGACGTGTGGACGCAGCGACCGACCAAGGTGAGCCGCGTTCGGAAGGCGGGGTTCGAGGACGTGTGACAGTAGACGAAGTGTGTCGACCGTTTTTCTTGTCTTGCAATGTATCGTTATCTAGTAATAGGGGGCAATCCAAATCCGTGCGTGTGCCAGTACAGCTTGAACGCGGCCAACACACCGCAAGCCCCGCGCCGCATCCACACGACGACGAGCCGACCGGCGTGATGCCATGGAATGCAAAAATTGCGAACTGAGACAACGTCAGTTTTATTGCGAAAACTGTATACGGAACCAGTAAGTCTGTCCATTGCGATCGGTCCTTTGCATCGACTGACCCACCCCCACGCACAAGTCTACGCGACCTTCGCTTGCAGACGCAGCGTTTCGGCAGGGATCGCGACGATCAGGTCGCCAAGGCCTCGCGGGGACTCAAGACCATCGAAGGTGCACGCACGACGCGGGCATCCCTCGCGAGCTGTCAGCGACACGTCGAGGAGCTCGCCGAGCGGTTGACTCGCCTCCGGCGGGACAACGACGGCAGTACGTCCCCTCCATTCCACTTTTTTTTTTCACTCCTGACTCTCCGCGCGCGCGGGTCAGAACGCGAACGCCTGCGCCAGCTACGCGAATCCCTCGCGGGGCGCCGCCGTACCCTCTCGGCCGCGCGTCTCGTGCCCGGACCGCCGCTGGAGACGTTGACGGGCAAGGAAACGCAAGAGCTGCAGGCGCTCTCGACGGCGCTCGCACGTGCACGCTCGGGGCTTGTCCAAGAGCTCGTCGAAGTCTTTCGCGTCGTCCAAGTCGGGGGTCGACCCCCGATTGGGGGTAAGGCGGGGACCAAGGGCGAGTGGACGATCGGGGATTTGATCTTGCCCGTTCCGGGGGACATTCGACGTGCGTGTGTGTGTGGTGCTGCTCTCCTGCTTCGTTTGTCGTGCTTACTCTCGTGGTCCAGGTTATCCCCCGGATCATATCAACGCCGTCATCACGCATACCATCCATTTCCTCGGACTCCTCACGTTCTATCTGGGCGTCAAACTCCCTTTCGAGATGGAATGGAGTGGGAAAAAAATCGGGGTCGGACAACCTTGGATCGGGGCTGGTAAAGGCGGCGAACCGGGCAGCTGGGCCAAGTAAGTGCTTGTCCTGCGCGTCTGCGAGATCTGACGTTTTTTTATTTTTCGTGCGGATCGGGTTATCTAGATGGACGACGAAGCATCCGTTACATCTCACAGCGTCTTCCTCGTCCACGTCGTCGCCTTTGTCTCCGCAGACACCTCTCCCGACGGTGTCCGAGTCCTCGACGACCCTCACACCCCCCGCTGAACCCAAGGCGTCCTTTACGACCGCCTTTGCCATGTTACTTTACAACGTGTGCTACCTCGCTCATACCCAGAGCGTCGAGATACCCCTCTCACAAGCGGGCGATGTGCTCGGCAATCTATGGGCGGTTTGTTGCAGCGGCGAGTTGGGACGGTACGTCGTCAGACAGTATTTCAGTATTTCGTTCGTGTCTGACCTTGACGTCAGTCGTTCGCACGAAACGACGCCGAGTTTACCACCTCCGACGCCGCCTTCGTTTCCACTCGACTTTGCACAGGTCCTTCAAGCGACTACTGCAAGTCCGGCGAGGGGTAGGTTGCGCCTCGCTTTGGTTGGGGCAGGCGTGGTGCGGGGCACCACCAGGGAGGAACATGGGCCTACGTCAGGTGTGCGGTCACCAATGCAGAAGCAACCGGAGCGGATTACAGAGGAGGAAGGATGGGAGGTGATAGAAGAGGATGGGGATGATGATGGGCTCTTGATCGAGTAATAGTACTACATAGTACTGTTAAATGGTCCCATTGGGTTGGTGCAGGCACTGGTAACCACCACCCGAGAATCATCTTAGCAATGGGTTGATCCTGAATCTGGCCATCAGCCCCTTGCTATGATGAATCCAGTGCACACATGTGCATCTGCCTGGCAAATGAGGTCCAGGGAATGACATTTCAGGTCTGGTAAAATATTCTATAATGTTGTCCAAAGGGGCCCCTTATGAGTATTTTCTGGGAGAGATAATCTGACTTGTTTTATTGTCAATGGACTCAGAGTTGTACAGTAGCTCAAAAAACTGTCTGCATGTTTGCATGTTTTGCACTAAACATGATGATCTTCAATAACCCCTAATCCTAAACTATGAGTGTATGAAATTAAGTACTTACTCTTGACTGTCTATTGGCACAAGGGTCAAGGGATTTGGATAAGATTTGATGAAATGGCAGCCATTTCAAAATGATGACTCATTTAAACAGTTTTTTGACCTTAAATTTTGATTACATACATTGGGCCCTAGCATGCTGTAATATGATTACATACATTTGATAAAGGTTCTATTATGTCATCTTTATGTAATTGAGTATGAGACAGCATATATAAACCCCATCATTGAGAAAGTTTTTTGTAATTGGAGTAGGGGTAGGGGAAGGTTATTTGTGTGTATTACAAGACCTAAAACACATTATCATGTTTTGTAATATGGACATTCACTGTAAACCAGCATAATATATAACAATATATTATAGCCGCTACTTCACCTTAAATATATCTATACAAATATAGCAAATGTGCTAAATGATATTGTTGTGATTGATTGGATTATCTTGTTGCACATTTTCACATAACCTAAAAATATGTTACTATGAAGAATATCACTAAGGCACATTTCTATATATGCTGGAAATGTGTTCCTATGAAGAATTCTAGGTCTTTTTCATAATTGGATCAGGGTTATACAAAGGTTATTTTATGAATAGGAGAGTGTTTTTACCACATAACAACAATTGCCATAATGCAGCAAATACACCTTTATATTTTAGTTGCAATACAATATACAAATACAACCATTTAAAGATATACCTGTGGGAATTGAAGTATTCATAGGTGAAAGTGACATAGTATATGCAAGATACATATACAAGCATGTGAAACTAATGTTAAAAGCACTATAAAGGCTGCATTTTAAGATGTTTAAGTAAAGAAAATAGGAAGGAAAACACAGCAAAATGGCTGTATTTTGATCATAGTGTCAAAATGTGGTGAAATTGCATTATTTTGCTGATTGCATTATTTTGCTGATATAAGTGAGTGAAATCCATTCAGAAATTTGAAAATGAAAGATTTTTTAAAAATATAATTTGGTAGAAAAACCAGATAAATGAGTGATGGTCAATGTATGACTGCAAGCCATGTGAAAGACAGAAAGAGAGGTCTTGGTGTGGTAGCCAGCACAAATAAAAATTATAATGAGAAGGGACCATTGAACAGCAATTAACTCAAGCTGCACAAAAATGGCCATGATTTGATCAAAGTGTTGAATTGCAGGAAAACCAGACCATTCTAGATCAAACCTGAACACTCAACAATGGATTGGAATGGTTGGGCTTTTCCATGATTTGATACTTTGGTCAAATTACAGCAACTTTGTTGGTGTTTGAAGCATTGTATACATAAGAGTACAAGTCACTTTTGGCACATGCACACATTTCATTTGCTAGAAACATACAATGTCCAACCAAATCAGAGAAGATTAGGAGAGAATGCACTATTTATTAGAAATATGGAATGGTGAATACATAGTGAATGTCTGGTCATGTCTAATGGTTGTAATAGAAATGACACATGATGTGAAGAAGAATAAAAAAGAATTGGAGAGTGAAGATATGGACAATGAGGACATAGTTATAGAAGATATATCAGACTTGATATTAATGGGTATCATGGAAGTGAAGAGACAAAAGAGTGATAGCAATGAAGAAGTGGAGATCATCAAAGGATCATGTTTCATAGAAATATGGGGAAAGGAAAAAGGAGAGGGCATGAAGACAACAAGATACTTGAGGTGAGATTGAAGGAGCTTGAGGCAAAGAATTGAAGGCTAAGAAAGAAGGTGGAAGAAATGGAAACAAGAGGTATATATGAAGAAAGGGTGATGAATGCACTAACTTGAAAGATAAAAAGTTGTAGATAACAAATGGGGGAATGAAAGAAGAAAGTGGCATGCTAGATGAAGGTAGGTGTGGAGGGGACTGATAACAGTCTGATAGGAGGATATGGTTAGAATCCAAGGACTGTGGAGTTGAAGCTTCTAAATATTGAAAGGATGAACATATTTGATGGAATGGTGGAAGTGCACTTCAAATGTGGAATATGAGTGTTGTGGGAATAGATTGGTGAAAGATGATGGCCCTAATCATTGACATAATGTAAGCATAATTGATCTGGGGAAATAATATTAGCATGGTGACATGAACAGTATTTCAGATTGAATATTACAGAGATGAATGCAGTGTGTCAACACATGTTCTGTGGAGTGTATATTATATAGGCATGGAGTGTATTATATGGTCATTAAACAGAGGATGGAGGAATATAATTACAAATTACTGTCAATAATTTGGACAATGTGAAGTTGGAAGATTGTAGATAGACCCATTGGGATGTCCCAAATCAATTTTCTAAGAAAACAGCAGACAAAATGATTTGATACAAGTGATATAGTGAGGATGAGGTGAGAATGTCATATTATGTCAGAAAAAATTCCAATTGTCTTGAAACCTTTTCCAATGTATTCAGAGGATTAAAAGATCCTTGGAGGAGCACTTTCCATCCTGCTTACATGAATATCCAATCCATTTGAAGCAATAGTAGGGTTTGGGGGGTAGAGATGGAAAATACTGATGAAAAAAAATATAAAAGCACTATCAGTGGTTATATTGCAGTCTATAGATATCATGCATATTGGGGGAACACTATTTGCACAGCTGGTGAGAAATCCAGATTTATTTGAAGTAGTAGTAGGGATAGATGGGGGTAGGTGGTGAATGTCAATGAAAAAAAATATAGCAGCACTACAAATGATCACATCACAACCTATAGATGTCATATACATTGGAGGGATACCATTTGTATGGCTGGTGAGTGATTCCAATTTATTTGTAGTGGTATTGGATGGTAGTAGATGGGCAGTAGATGATGGAAAAGATATATATATATAAGTGCTATCAATGGTTACATCATGGTCTATAGATGTTCTACACATTGGAGGAACACCATTTACAGTGGCTCAAATAAGTGTCCCAATGTTGGAGCATTTTGGAAAGACTTAACATTTGCAAAAGAACTAAAATATATCAGCTCTAAGCCTTGCAGGGTCATAAATAGCCCTGACCCCTGCCCTGAAGATGAG